>JAPKLW010000385.1:251600-306651 GCA_026898455.1 Plectranthus barbatus | reverse complement strand
TACAAGATATTCTAAGATACAATGATATATTCTAATATATCTTAACAATATAATATATGATTATTTAAATGGGATGACCTGCTAGGGTTAATAAGCCTATTTTCGAGCATACTCCTAAGACAGCTTAGCTGAATAGACTTTTCAAATAGTATAAGTCTGGTCTATCTACGAAATTGGCTCGAGCTAGGCCGAAGGTCCTATCAGGTAGCGCAACTTATTCCCACCCCTATCTGTTAATAAATTCATAAAATAAAATATTTTATTTTACTTTCTATATTATTTATTAGTTAAAAATCTAATTATTTTTCTTTATTTCAGAATTTTAGTGGGTTTTTATTGTGTTTATTTGTATCATATTGGGTTCTTATATGTTTGTTTCTTTATTGTGCGTATTTGTATTTAAGCTGAACGAATCAAATTCGAATACGGATCTAGTCTTCACAAATTGACACAATAAGAATTTATTCTGCACAAATTTTCATCTCGAATCTTAAATCATGCAAATTTAGAATGAGGCCTATTTTTTGGCATGAAGATGGTGACTTGACGCGTCGATTTGCACATCACTAATCAAAATAGATAGACATCATTAAATAATAACCTGAGAAATCAACCATTAAAAATTAGCAGTGTAGTACTGAAAAACATGTTTAAAATTTCAAGAATTTAAAATAATCTGGATAATTAATAAATAAGCATAGTTTAGTTTGTATCATAGTCACACTCAGACGTTTGGCCAGTAATTTATTACTCATGCAAATCATGAAACGAGAAAACTTCAAAATTGCTCAGCACTGCTAACCTGGTAAAAATTTTGCTTTTCAAATCACTTTCCAATCTCGAAATCATATTGATGAGAGATCTTCGGCAAATATGATGGAATTAGAAGCAGAAAATGTTTGTTTGTTACAGTGTGTTTGCATGTTCTGCACCACGAATTTGAGCTCAACACTGAGGTATAAGAATGTACAAAAGACAGAAGCCAGGAGACGACGAGGAGGGGGCCGCGACATCAAGTTTTGTTGCCGTTGCAGCAATGGAGAGCAGTGGCGTTTTTTACTCCCCAGATGCGAACAGTGCGGTCATCACTCGCTGAAGCAAGCATTTGAGGAATTGCTGGGTTCCAGCTTACACAATTTACAGCTCCCGAATGCCCCGCCAAACTGAATATCAGCTCCCCAGACACTCTCTGCCATATGTAAACCTACATGAACCACAAGAGACTTATGTTCGAGTTATGGAGCCCAAAATTATATCTCAGGATATATTAGACTGTCAAGTAGAATCCACATTATTTATTAGGGTGAATGGTCTGTGTGTCAAGTCACAGGTGAAAGCTACCACAATATCTCTAGTAACTATTCTGGCTTGGTAGCGCTTGTTTTCTTCATGTGATATTTGTGCGTGTCTAAACCTATGCTAGAGTGAGTTTTCGTGTTTGATATTCGCAACAAAATTGTACTCCCTCTGTCCCGGATTAATAGTCTGGTTTCCTTTTGGCACAATAACCAAGGCATGTAAGTGTAGAATGAGTTGAGTGGAATTAATATTTTATTGTTGAGTGTGAAAAAGTTACCCTTTTTAGAATCAAGACTATTAAAATGGGACGTACGAAAATATAAAATAAAACTATTAAAATGGGATAGAAGGAGTATCATATTTCGTAACAAATTATTCACGGAGAAGAAGACAGGCATGTCAAGACAAAATACTAACCTGGGAATCCTCACTTCCGCTGGCGATAAAAGCTTGCTCCAGTCCACCAAAACAAGAGCGCACCAGAAGACGAGACCGTTTCTGACCTTTGTATTTTCCTATCAGCTTGGAGCAGCCATCTATATTCCATAGATGGATATCTCCATTCCACAGGCTAACGAGCAAAGACTTACTGTCTTCGGACAGAGCAAATGAAGTTATTACCTGATTCTCTTCGATGAATTTTTCGGACTTTGTTTCCCATCCAAACAACAGAATGGCATTCTCCCTGCAAACTGTAATCAGCTCCTTCCCATCACGGGTGATTCCCAAGTCTGCAATTCTATTAGTTCTCTGCCCTTTCCAGGATTCCAATTCTTTCCCTTCAAGATCCCACATGCTGATGCTTTTATCAGTAACACCGGTGAATATACTCTTTCCATCTGCAGCCCAACCGCATGAGATCAAACCAAGACTACTTTTTTCGTATACACATAGGCATTTGCCAGACGTGACGTCCCACCTCCTAACCATCTCCTCTACTCCACATGTGAGAAGTTGTTGATCATCAGGGCTCCATGAGATGTAGGATACAGGTTTCTGGTGCCCATTTAATCTATGCAATAAATGAACTTCATCAACAGCTTTAACCTGCAACAATATATAGAAAAACATCAATGCACAAAAAGTTTGCTGCACGAACAATAAACATATCATCAAATAAGGCATGGAATATTTAATTATATATTTGAGATGTTATACCAAAAATGCATCACACACATTGACAAACTTAAAGTGCATATTTAGAAACATTTGAGTAGTCACTCGGCAGAAAGAATACCATAGAGTAAGCACATTGTGCAGCTATTGAAAGATCATGTGAAAGAATCAACAAGGTGCTGCAACTTGCATACCATTTACAGAGTAACATGTTATGGTCGAATTCATTAGCAGGAGTTAACAATGCATAAACTTCCACTAAACGTAATTGATTTACACCCCCACGTTACTTTCCTCACATAATATAATGTTACATTGTACAATAAATGCTAGGTTTGGATACATCACAAATAAGTCAATCATACCCGCAACTTACATTTTTTTTTTGGGAACTGCATGTGGAATTTACAAACTATTAGCAATTTTTAATATTTTCTCAGTATTTAGAAGGCAATGAGCTGTGCATCAACAAAATGAAAATTCATAACTGAAAACACAATAAATTATTACAATAATGTGATACTTTTGCAATCAAACAATAAAGAATGATATAAAATAATAATAATAATAATAATTATTATTATTATCATTATTATTATTATTATTATAATATGTAAAGCCACATCAAACATACAATACTTCAAAAAGGTAACTTGAAAAAAAAATCACAAAGGAAATCAAACAGGAGAAGCAGTACCTCCCATATAATCACAAGACAATCACGGGACGACGAGGCCAAGTATTTTCCATTGTGAGAGAACTGCAAGAACCATACTTCATCTCTATGTTCTTTTAAAATCTGAGAGTCAACAGAACAGAAGAAATTTAATTTTCCCAAGTCATGATAGAGTATGGACTTTTCACATCATGAAAAGTTATTCTACTACTGGCAGCATAACAGCAAAATTATAGACAAATTTCTTTCTAATTTAAGCTCTCCTTAACGCAAAAAAGGCTTAAAAGCAATCAGAAAAGTCTAATTGATTAATCAGTCTGCCGTATGAGCCTTCTCCATTCAAATAGCTTATAATGATGCTTAGAAGTAAACCAACATAATGCAAACAAATGAAAAGCACTGAAGAAACTTAGGATGCTATACGGAAAATTCCAACTTTTAAATTTTAGTTGAAAAATGAACAGAAATTTTGAAGGTTTGAAAATTAATGTAAAATACAGAAGTCTGTGGAAGCTATCACATTCAATTGTACAAATATGCATTAAAAAAATCGTCACTTTCTCTGAATAAATTTAAGATTGATTCCGTGGAACATCATGAATCATGTTAAATCACCACCTCATCTAAAAGCATAAATTTCAATTTTTCAACACCCCTCAGAGAGGGACACTACATCTCTGCTGAAGCCTGCATATTATTATTACTACTATTTTTCTTTTCTTTTTTTTGGCGGGCCGGGGGGGGGGGGTTAAATTGGTGGTGATGGAATCTGAGACTTCTAGATTAAGAGCTTAAACCCTTAGACAATAGAACTATTCAATACTTATATTATCAGAGAAACACTTTGTTATTTTCGCTAAATAAGGGCACAATAACTGGTAATATTACCTGCAATGTTTGAGATGGAATCTGATCCCTTCCACACTGATGATCAGTGAGCAACGACATTTCCCCAACTGAGTTGTGAAACCTACAACCTTCCCTTTGCAAGTCAAGAGCTTGTTCAACAAGATGCACCAGTCTGTTTTCTGGGATAATCACTGTTGGAGGAAGCAACTTTTGCAGTTCCTCCAATAACTTTTTACGAGAACTGATTTTCGACTCTTGACCACAAATTTTATCAGCTGAGATTTGGGATGGACACATGAGGAAATAAGACAGTTCTCGAACTCTATCATGATTTACAAGAAGTGGGGAAATCTCAGTCCGAAGAGTCTTCAAAGCATCCATCTCTTTTTCTCCATCCAAAAGTTCAAAGAATTTCTGCTCTAGTATAACAAAAGATGCCAATTTCATTATAGTTTCATCTATTAGGTCAATCTGATGTAGCGTTTCGACACTTTCATCCCATTGACCATCAATAATTTGCTGGACAAACAAATCTACGAGTTTGGAGTGCAGAGGTATCCCCGACTCTTTCTCCAAATGCACTCCAGTCTTTGAATAGCCGAGAGAATATAATGCTTCAGTTATAATACGAACAAATTCAACTTTCTTAATGACACCTTTTGAACCAACAACACCATCATCTGCTTGAGATGCTAACAGCCGAGCCATTGAGCAACTACCTGATTCTCCAGCAGATATGCCGCCCAAAAGACCTCCTGATTCTCCAGAGGACACTTTCACACGTTTTGAGAGTGGCTCATTCTCTACACCTCCCATGAAAAGCACACTTCAATCCATATATGGATACCACGGATGCACAATGAAAGAGTTGAGACCTTTCTAGTCAGTTTTTCGATAAATCTCAAATAGTATTCTGTAAACAGCATCAAAAGGATACTAATACGTTTATGAATGGAATTTAGTAACAATAATTAAAGCAGTAAGAGAGAACAATCACATAAGAAGGTAAGACCTTTCTTATACTTAAAACGAAAATGACATTAAACGAAATGAAAAGTTCGCATGCAAGCAGCAATGAACTGCAGAAAGTAATAATCCGATGGAAGTTCCCCAGAAAGCAAACATAACATTGGTACATATTTTACACATTTCTGTTACAACAGTTTACAAGAATGGCATTTTACATTGATTTGTGGCTTTCAAACACTCGCATTGGCTTCAGATATTTACTCAGCTAAAAAATAATCAAAACCAATGAAAGAATCAAAGAATATGCAAAATAGTTTTCAAAAAATTTATTAGCTTCCAAGGTCCAAAACTCTACCTGTGCCTAATCCAATCTACAACTAAAATCCATCACAAAAATAGAAATGCCTTATATGTTCTTGCTTCAATCAGCTTACCAAAATGTCATCAATATTTAATAACACAAAGCAGCATTGGATCCATAAGAACTAAAATTTAATCATAAACACAAATCAAAACTATCATTTCACCAACATCAAACAGAAAAGGCATACCCAACTCAGATTCTTGATCACATTCATTAACTCACACAAACTAGACATCTTAGCACAAGCTAAAATCAAGATGGGGATCAATTTGACGAACAGGGGTTTCTTGAAAATGGGGCAAAATCATATTTGCCGCATCATGCTCGATTTTCCATATAGGGCACGGATTGCAATTAGCAACTGATTCCAATAAACTAAATGTCACAAATTACGGACTCACATGTAATCAAAGGAAACATCATGTAAAGCCAGCAGGCGACCAAAAGAGGCAATCGGTGGAAATCTCAGAGATTGGAAAAGTGGGTCAATTTATAATGAGAATTTGTTTGCGTGGGGAGAGAGAGAGGATAAACACAACACAGAAGCCTTCCCCCATTTTTTTTTATTCTCTCTTTCTTTTCCCCCTACACAAGGTTTTGAACTAAATATAAACATAAATTTGCATTCTACAACTAATTTATTTGGAATACCATCCATCGTTTGAAATATTTTATTATAATTTTTTTTATAGAGTATTGTCAAAATACTATATTATTATTATTATTATTATGAGTTGGTCTCCTTAGAGACGGTCTCACCATTTTTTTAATTGTGAGACGGACTTTAATACATCATTTCAATAAGTTAAATATATTATTTCATTTTTAAAAATTACATTATTTGCAACAAAGAAATATATCATTTTCAATAAAGAAACACATCATTTCATAAAATTCGTCTCACAATAAAAATGGTGAGACATCATTTACAATAAAGAAACACATTATTTCATTAAATTCATCTCATAATAAAAATGATGAGATCGTCTCATCTGAGAATTTACCAATTATTATTGTTGGTTATGTCAAACCCAAAAAAATGAAGGAATTGTTTCCTTGAATATACAGAGTCAGACCTGGGTGATGCTCAAAAATAAAATTATGAGGGTTTGATCAAACCAAAGCCGATAATCATACTAATGTCGGAGTTTACGATTCCAACAAATGACACCCTCTGTGGGAATGAGGAATCCACGAATGCCCATGTTCAGACTGAGTGGGGGGACCGAAGTTGTAGTCAACTCTAGTGTGTTAACACCGAGTTTGTGGGAGGATTCGGATGTGGTTGTGGGAAGTCCCTCTATATGAAATACCAATGCAAAAGAGAGTAGCACGGGCTATATCGATGTGATGAGATCGCTCGATGGGAGACCATATGTATATGGTCCTTTGACCAAAAGCCACAAGAATGTGGTTCATATAGTTAGAGGGGAGGATTGTTCATACTTAGGGTTGTAAATGAACCAAACTGTTCGTGAGCTACTCGGATCTCGACTCGATAAAAGTTCGTTCGAACTCGTTTAGGGAAGCTCGTTTATTAAATGAACCAAACTTGAGCATCATAGTATTCGATTCGTGAGCTCGTGAGCAAGCTTGTTAGCTAAAATTAGTAAGAAATATTAAATTATTAATTTTACATTATTAATGTCTTAAGGATTTAAGAGTAACAATAATGATATATCTTTCTAATAATGACAAAAACTTTAATTTGGGTATGGATATAATATTAATTTTTGAATAAATAACTTTTTCTTTCAAAATAATACTGAATATTTTAAATATATTCTAAATTTAGAAAGTTTGTTTAGGCTCAATTAAGGCTCGATAAAGTTCGTGAACTTTAAAGTATTCGATAAAAAAGCTCGAACCTCGACTCGATACTAAATGAGTCAAACTTGAGCACGCACTACTCGGCTCGACTCGGTTCGATTACACCCATATTCATACTAATATCGGAGTTAACGACCCCAACAATTATTATTATTAATTTATAACTCAAGATAAATTTTATATTTAGCTCTTGAAAGATCCTGAAATTCTCAATCGAGTTTGATAGACTTTAATTGATAATTTTTTTAGTCTTTTGATCTTAAATTGAAAATTTATATTTTGCATTCTAAATATATAATCAGATTATATATAAGATGTTTGATTGATAATACTCCAATTTTAACTGCTAACCAACAACTTGTATGAGAAGAATTCACATTTTTTTTATTACAGATTTAAACATATCCATATATTTCAAGCTCAACTGGGATTTTCAACAAATAATGTAATTTTATATAAAAAATGATATATTTAATTTTTATTTAGTAAATAACGTATAAATATCATTTTATAATATGTAACTTATGATATATATCTAACACAATTTTTATAAGAAAATCATCCCTCGCAATGTATCTCTATTTTTATTATGTTATAGTTATGGAATTTTATTTTTATTATGCAATGAATTATTTTGAGTGAGAATATAGACGGATCAACTTGGAAATTTATAAACATAAAATATGTTTCGTGAATAGATCGTATTAATTGTTGTAGATTTTTGATGCACTTTCATTTTCTTTGTATATAGAATTTAAATACTCCTACTACAAAACGTAGGTTCACGTGGATGTTCCACCTCCACAGTTTACGACCATTCGTTATACATACGTGGACAATACACATAAAACAGATACTCCCTCCTTCCAAATTAATAGTCCCAAAATGAAATGATAAAGTAATCATGTTTGTGAGTGTAGTGAAATAAATATTTTATTGATGAGTGAATTTTTTTTTGCTATTTTAGAAAATAAAACTAATAAATGAGACAAATCGAAAAAAAATGTGAGATTAATAAATTGGGACGGATGAAGTATATATTTATACGTAATTTGGTGATTAGTTTGTTAATTACAACAAATTCTACCATATTATTAGATTAGGATTCCTCGACTCACACATATTTAGGCTAATGTACACAAGTATAATCTTAGCACACCAAAAGTGACAACTCACTTGTACTTGTAGTAAAATAAGACAATCTCAATGCAATTTATTTTGCATTATACTCATTCATTCCAAACACAATGCTTATTTGAAATGTAAATAATGTATGTTGAGAAGGTAGGCCCAACCGTTTTAATCCCGAGCCCAAAATCGTTAAGTTGTTTAGATGGGTTGTTTGGGTCCAACTGAATATGGTTACACATTTTGGCCCAAATATATAATTACCCTCTTCCCTCTTCTAAACCTAATTCTATTCTCCTGATTTGCGCCGCACATCAATCTCTCTCTCAAAAGAATAGCTCTCTCCTCTCTCTCTTCGTATCTGTGTGTTTGGGTGAGGAACCTTGTGCGTTCTTGAGCGAGTTTCGTCGTTTCCTTGTGTGAATCTGAGTGTGGGCGGGTTAGAACCTAGGGTTTGCAACTCCATCTCCTTTTCTGTGGTTCGTAGTAGGGCAGGGGCCGGTAGCAGGTGAGTCTGAGCCAACCGCCCCCTCCGATCGAAGTGCTGTCAGAGGCGCGCACACTCCTGCTGAAGGCTTCGTGGCTGAAGTGCGGAGGTGTCCTCCTGTTCCAGAGCTGCAGCTATTCGCTAACCAGGAAGTCGGCGTTCTTTCTTTTTTTCAGTGATTCGTCGGGATCCAGCGGTAATTAGGGACCGCGGCAGTGTATAGAATCCTTACAGTGGCATCCGAGCCAGGTCACTGCCCCGCGCGTCTCGCCGCTGAAGGGTCCACGTCGTCGCACCCCAGGGTGTGTGAGGTAGGTCGGCAGTGCCCTCTCCTAAGGCCGCCGCTCTGGTATTGCTCCGAAATCTCTCCGTTCGTTCGAATTCAGTAGAAACCTAGGGTTGGAATTTTTCTGTTTTCAACTTGTCTACGTGCCTCTGTGTTTTCGTCGAAAGGCCTTGTCCCTAACCCCATTCCCCGAATTTTCTGGTCCCCAACCCAATCCCTATTATTTCACCTTATCGGGGTGTAAGTGATTTATGCTTCCGCTGCTCTGAAAATCGCTGCTCTGAAAATTACTTCTCTGAAAATCGCTGCTGAATTTTCTAACTCTGTGGCCTGTGTTCTACTTGACTGCGTGCTGGCCTTGTGTTTTTTCGGGTTAGGTCCCTTGTGTATAATAGGGTAAATCTTGAACGGGTTGTGACTATATTTGTTTGCTCTGTGGGTTGTCTGCCGTGACATTCTTGACTTAGTCACTGTCTTAGTGGCTGCAGTTTTCTGTCCTAATTGACTGAACCAATTTTTTGGCTTAATCTCTGTTCTGTTTCTTGTGTGAAAATCGGCTTTAAAATGACTTCTGGTGTTAATGCCTATGGAATGTCCCCATTTAATGGGAGAACTGATTTTTCTATTTGGAAACAAAAAAAAAATAAAGTGTGTGTTAATTCAACAAAAAAATTTTAGGGCTGTAACAGGAGAATATTTTGATAGTGATACCACCGAAAAACGTACTGAAATGAATGAACTTGCATGTTCCACTATTTTTCTTAATCTGTCTGATACTGTGATTAGAAAAGTAGGAATATTGGAATCTGCCAAAGAATTGTGGGAAAAATTAAAGGACTTGTATACTGAAACCTCTCTAACAAATAGGTTGTTCTTGCTTGAATTCTTTTTATAATTCAAGCTAGACCTCAATAAGGATATAGAGGGAAACCTAGATGTCTTCACTAAACTAATTCAAAACATAAAATTAACTGGAGACAAACATATAGAAGAATATGCCCCTGTTGTGCTCTTAAATGCTATACCGGAATCCTATAATGATGTTAAAGCTGCCTTTAAGTATGGAAGGGATAGCATTACCCTAGATACTGTCATAGGAGGGTTGAAGAGTAAAGAATTAGAAATTAAACAAGGTAAGAATAAAAACAGGAGCAACACTGAAATTCTTCATGTTAGGGGTAGGTAAAAAAATAAGTCCAGTAACAATGATAATAAAGGGGGGAAGAAGTCCCAGTGGGTTAAGAGGGAAAGGTCTAATTCCAGGTCTAAGGGCAGAAAATGCTATAATTGTTGAATTTATGGTCATTATGCTAAACAATGTACTAAACCTAAGAGGGATAGGGCTGATAACAATGATAACTCTGTGAATGCTTCAACCAGTGATAATCTGGGTGATGTTTATATGGCTGCTGCCCCTGTTTGCTCTGATCCTTTGTTGTCTGTCAATGACTGCTTGAATCAATTTGGTGTAAATGAATGGCTAATCGATTCTGGTTGTACTTTCCACATCTCTCCACATAAACAACTATTTTCTAACCTAAAAATCATAGAAAATGGCTATATATCTCTTGCTAATGAGAAAAGGTGTAAGGTTATAGGCATAGGAGATATTAAATTGAAATTTGATACAGGATGCATGTTTACCTTAAAAAATGTTAGATATGTACTTGAACTATGCTATAACCTTCTTTCTTGTGCTGCTCTAGAAGATGAAGGGTTAGAGGGGAGATGGGGGAAGGGTATTATGAAGATAATGCAGGGTTCTCTTGAAATCTGTAAGGCTGTTAAGAAAAACAACCTGTATGTGTGTTACTGTGAGTCTCTACATGCTTCTAATATGGTTAATAATGCCTCTGATGATAAAACCTGCTTATGGCATGATAGATTAGGGCATATGAGTAATAAAGGTTTGGAAATTTTGAAGAAAAATGGCCTGTTTAGTAATGATAATGTATCTTGTTTGCCTTTCTGTGAGTTTTGTGTCCTTGGAAAGCAAAACAAAGTTAAATTCCCAAACACCCTTTCCCCTAATGTGCCAAAGAGTTCGTGCATTCTTGAATATTTGCATGCTGATGTGTGGGGCCCTGCTAGTGAGCCCACACATGGTGGGAAAAGATATTTTTATCTGTTATTGATGATTTTTCTGGGAAAGTTTGGATATTCTTGATGAATAACAAATCTGAAGTTTTCAGTTGCTTTAAAAATTGGAAAATCTTGATTGAGAACCAAACTGGAAAGAAAATCAAAACACTTAGGACAGATAACGGCCTTGAATTTTGTAATAATTCTATGGATCAACTATGTGCTGAATGTGGGATAAAAAGACATAAAACAGTCCCTTATAACCCCCAGCAAAACGGTGTGGCTGAAAGGATGAGTAGAACGTTGTTGGAAAGGGTTAGATGTATGATGGCTAAATGTGGGTTAGAAAAATCTTTCTGGGGGGAAGCGGTAATGTCTGCAGCCTACCTTATAAATAGGTCCCCTTCTGTTCCCCTTAAAGGTAGATGTCCTGAATCTGTTTTCTCAGGAAAGCCTATAGATTTATCTAATCTTAGGGTATTTGGGTGTGCAGCCTATGTCCACCAAAAGGGTGATAAATTAGAAAATAGGGCTAAGAAGTGTGTTTTTCTAGGATATCCTGAAGGGGTAAAGGGTTATAGAGTGTTGGATATGTCTAACTCTGATTTTAAGGTCATCATAAGTAGGGACATCACTTTTCATGAGTCTGAATTTCCCTGCAGCATGTCTAATTTGCCTGTTTTATCTGATTTTCAAAGTGAGGTGGAGCCTAAAACTGAAGCTAAAACTGTTAATGACATTCAGGGGGAAGAGATAAGTGATGAAACTGAAATTGAATGCCATAAACAGCTAGGTGATAATCAACAAGGTGGAACTGATTGTTTAGACTTAAATGATTATCAACTTGCTAGAGATAGAATTAGAAGGCCTATCTCTGTTAACAGAAAATTTGATGATTATGAACTTGCTCTTCTTGCTTTCAATGTGTTTGATGAGATAGATGGCAATGAACCAAAGTCTTTTAAGGAGGTTGTTGAGTCATCTCACTCTAATATGTGGATTGAAGCTATGAAGGATGAAATTAAAAGTTTGCATGACAATGAAACATGGACTCTTGTTAAAAGAAATGATTTTTTCTCTGTGATTGCATGTAAATGGCTGTACAAACTTAAAAATGATGGGAAAAATGTTAGGTACAAAGCTAGGCTAGTTGCTAAGGGATTCACCCAAAAAAAGGCATAGACTACACTGAAATTTTTGCTCATGTTGTGAAGTTTACTACTGTGCGCATCATGTTTGCTTTAGTTGCTCATTTCAATTGGGAAATGAAACAAATGGATGTAACCACTGCCTTTCTTTATGGTGACCTCGATGTAAACATTTATATGAATCAGCCCGAAGGCTTTGTTGATCCTAAATACCCTAATCATGTGTGTCTGCTTAAGAAATCTTTGTATGGTTTAAAACATTCACCTAGACAATGGAATATTAAGTTTGATACTGTCATGAAGTCTTTAAATTTCAATAGAAGTGTATATGATCACTGCTTGTACTTTAAAGTGTCTGAAAATGTCCCTGTTTTTCTGCTCCTTTACGTGGATGACATGCTTCTAATCAGCCCCTTTCTGAAATCTATTAAACATGTGCAAGATAGTCTTGGTGATAAGTTCAAAATGAAAGATCTTGGTGATGCTAGAAGGATACTTGGTATGGATATAAAAAGGGACAGAAATAAGTTTGTTCTAGTGTTAAAACAAAGTGATTACATTTCTAAAATTCTGTCTAAGTTCTCCATGTTTGATGCAAAACCTGTGAATGTCCCTCTTGCTGCTCACTTCGTGCTAAGTAAGGATATGTCCCCAAGGACTGATTCTGAAATTTCTGACATGAAAATGGTTCCCTACTGTAATGCAATTGGATCTGTTATGTATCTTATGGTTAGCACTAGGCCTGATATTGCTTATGCTGTAAGTTGTTTGAGTAGATACATGGCGAATCCAGGTAAACCTCATTGGGAAGCCTTAAAGTGGTTGTTGCGTTTTTTAAAGTGTTCTAAACATGTTGGTTTGAGATTTTCTAAGTGTAATAATGGTATTAAACTAGTAGGTTATGTGGATTCCAATTATGCAAATGATAGAGACAATAGGAAATCTACTACCTCCTACATTTATACTTTGTGTGGTTCATGCATAAGTTGGAAATCTCAACTTCAACCTATAGTTGCCCTTTCAACCACAGAATCTGAATATGTTGCTATCACTGATGCTATAAAAGAGGCAATTTGGCTAAATGGTTTACTTTCTGAAATTGGTTATCTTGATAATAAACCGACCCGACTTTGTTCTCAGACAGCCAATCTGCGATTCAGCTGTGTAAAAACCCTGTATTTCACGATCGAACCAAACACATAGATGTTAGGTTCCATTTTATACGTGATGTGGTTGAAAAAGGATTTGATTTCTTTAGAAAAAATTGCTACTCGATTTAACCCAGCTGACATGGGAACCAAATGCTTACTTTTTGAAAAATTTACTTCATGTCAAAATATGTTAAACTTTGATAATGGTTGATATCTATGTACTTCTATTATCTTAGCTAATTAACATATTTATGAACTATGCGTTTCCTAACTGCTAAACTGTTGTGTTTGCTTCCTTTGTGGTGCAGGTACTTCCTCCAGTGGGTGTGTGCTTGCCTCACAGCCATGATTTGCCTTGTGCAAATCATACAAGTCCTCGTACATGAATTATGCGAGGAAACCGGCGATGATGACCACCAAAATTTTGGCCACCCCTGCAAACTATTGGACCTAAGGTGGAGAATGTATTTTAATATAGTAATTGATTGTATAATAAATGATACACATTATTTACTCTGTTAAAATGCATCTTTTGCATGTATAAAATACATTATTTAATTTTTGTTCGGAAGATTTGTATAAAATATATACCAAACGAAATATGCCCAATGTAAAATGAATTTCGAACAAGATGCGTTTAAATGTCTCGCGGTCTCACAAAAATATATATCTTGCACAAGACTCACTTTATTAATATTATAGTTACTCAATTAAAATTATATATTTCAAATATTGTAATACTTTATTTCATCAATAAGATTTGTCGTATAAAATAAGATTTGTAAAATGATATCCTAAGAAGAACAAATCTTAAATTTAGTATAAAGCTGAAATTTTTTCCCAGAACAAATCATAATTAGTAAAAATAGTAAAGTATGATCCTTATAATAGTCATATATAATATATGTTTCCACGGTTCCATGTTGATTATTTAACGTATTTTTAACATAATATTTGTTGGTCCTATTAATTCAAAAATCTTAAACAATCGATGGAAAACACAAAGAAAGAAGAGAATAAAATATGTAGGAATGTTAGAGTTTTATTTCTTGTAAACAATTATTACAAAACTCTATGAAAAACTGAATTAAGATACTCGAAACAATGAAAACTACTATCCCTATTTATAAGATAACTAGAATAGATAAACAAGGAAAATAAGATAATTTAGGATACATTTATATCTTCCTAATTAGATTAGATTCATATCAAATTAGATAGGGAAATCAAATCTATAAAATCAATGAGTAAATCTTCAACCTTCCCCCCTTACTTCTTGAGTGGTTCAAGGTCTCTGAATCCGAGCAAATGTCGCATCACTGCCAACTTCGGTGTTGGTAAAGCTTTTGTTAGTGCATCGGCCTTTTGCTCATCGGTTCGAACGAACTCCACCTTGATCTGACCTGCTTCGACACATTATCGAATGAAGTGATATTTCGTGTCAATGTGCTTGCTTTGACCATGGAAAACTGGATTCTTCATTAGTGCGAGTGCAGACTTGTTGTCAATGAAGAGCTTCACTATCTTCAATCTCGAACTAGTCAGTTCGAACAACAGTGCTTTCAACCACATCGTTTGACATGTTGCCGCAGCTGCCATGAACTCTGCTTCGCACGTCAAAAGTGCAATTGTCTTCTGCTTCTGCAAGTTCCACGAGACAAGACAGTCATTTATGTAGAATGTCATGCCTCATGTAATCCTTCGATCATCTAGCTCACCTGCAAGATCACTTTCATAATAATCCACTATCTCTTCATCATCTCCTTCTCCTCTATGAAACACTAGTCTGAAGTGAATAGTGCCTCGAAGATATCGTAGCACTTGCTTCACTGCCTTGTGATGCATCTTCGTAGGCCTCTCCATAAATCTGCTAGCAACTCCAACTGCATAGGAAAGATCTAGCCTCGCGTGAAGAAGATAGCACAAGTGTCTAAAGAGTGGACGTATGACTTTGATTACGAACCACTATAAAATATCATGTGTTCTTTAGTGCTTTCATTTAAGCTTTCACACTGTTAGCTTCTTAAAACTTGCTTTTAAACCTTCAATACTTGTCCAAGTATTGAAGCGTATATATTGTGAAACTTACTAAAGAACTATTCGACCTAAACTTAATCATTTTAAACCCTAAACTGAGTTCCAGTCAGCTTAAGAGAGAAAGTGCAACTCAATCTTACTTTCCGCTACATATTACGTACTATAATCTCGGGACCAACACTAATCCACCAGTTTGGACAACACAAGGAGTTAGAAGAAATTGGTTACCAGTTTGGAGGATCTGATTACCAGTTTCGGAACTCACATTCAGAAAACTGGACGAAGTCACCAGTAGGGACGACACCAGTTTACAAGCAATAATAACCACCGTATAGAGACAAAGAGTACAAATCAGATGGATCTTAATTCCTTAAAAGTCTGAAGATTCATCAACCAGTTGCGATTCCTCGGACTGACAGAGCCTATCTGACACAAAGTTGCAGAGTCAACATCTTTTGTCAAAAAAGCAGTAGCAGGTGCTGATTTTCTGAAAAACCAACATGTCCTTTGCAAAGAAGAGAGGTGCCAGATTGGGCATCATCCAATTTGTCTCTCAAAGACTCTAAATTCAAATCTCTCCCACCTTACATATAAATAAACGAAGTGTCCATGAAGAGAGACCTACCGAATTTTTGAAAAACAACAAAACTATGTGAAAACGAGATCTCAAAACTTTCAAGTTTGAGGCTAAATTTTAGCTCACCGTGTGCTATCTTTGGACACAAGACTCGTAGCTCTCAAGCTCGAGTTATCATCTTGTCGTTCTTATTATTCAAGGAAGAACACAACTGTCACTGCATATCTCCAACAGTGATTATCACAAGCACCTAGCCAACAAGTTTGACAGTTCCGGGAAGAACTTTAAAGCTCTCAAGTTCCAGAAGGAGGCTGTGTGATGTGCCCACACTCCAGTTTTGAGAAGCAGAGGAAAGTGAAGGCCTGGACGAGTGAGCTGGTGAACTGGTGGACATTAACATCTACCAGCTATAGATAGATCGCGAGACCCTCCTATAACCGAAGCTTAGTGATTTCCAAACTTACAGTTTGAAGAGAGGTTTTATGACTTTTGTATCTGAACCTCTATAAATTCTTTTTCATTTTACTGCTTCAATTATTACTTGCTTGGATTTTAAAACTCAACACATTATAAGTGTTAAAGTACATTTGAAGCGGACTTAAACATTTTAAACTCGCAAAACAACAAGTTTAAAAAACACAAACTGATAAGTAACTACCAATTTATGAAGTGCAAGTTTCTATAAATTATTTTTGCTGTGCACCAACTCTGATTTCGAGATCAATACCTTATGTCTTAACTCTCACTCGAATATGTCTTCATTTGTAAATCTGAAATGTTTTATATCCGAGAAATACACTAATATAATTTATAATAGGGAAACTATAGATTTATCTTAATATATTAGATAATTTTGAATTATATATTTTTTGTTATAAATTTTACCGTAGTATTTACGTTTGTTAATTAAAAATACCTATAATGACTAACAAGAAAAAAAATACTTTGAATATTTGATAACTCTCATAAAGAGTAATATTATTCTCTTTTAACTTTGTTTATAGTGTTTAATTCTAGTAAATTAGTTCCAATTTAAGGTCTTTTGTTACTTAGTTGTTTTAGTGTTGCAATCATGCTTAATACTTATGCTTTTAGTACTTAATGAGTAAAAGTAAGGAATTGTGAAGATTTTCGCGGGTTTCTTCATGCTAGAGCTTGTTAGTGGCATTTCAACATAAACTATAACAGAGCATGAGAGTCGCATTGTAGCAGTTTGAAGCAAATATTTTTTGGGACCACTTCCAGACAAAAGATAGTCACTTTTTGGATCTAGTCTGCGAATTAGGACAGGTGTCACTTGATGAGAGATGTCGGTACTAGAAGGGTAGAATAGGAAGCCACGTGTGGAGATTTGTTGCAAAAAGGAGTACAATCGAAAAAGAGACACACACGAACACACATTGAAAAGAAAGAGTTCAAGAGATTTTTTTGGGAATAAGAGGCGAAACTCTGCGCACAAAGGGAGTTATGGCCACCTCGAAGGATTATCTCTTGAGTATTCATGCTTTAAATTGTCTTTTGTAAACAACATGAGTAGATGATGAATGATTCTAAGTTTTATTTTCTTCTTAGTTTGAACATGAGCTAAACTTATAACACTTGAGTTGTGGATATTCTATCTAAGCTTGATTATGTGTTAATGGCTGATTTTGTTTTAATCTAATTTTGATATTGGTTTGGAATGATTGGATTCTTGAGCACGACAGTGGATATAATAATTTCACTTATTTAGGCTGAAAAGATGAATAAGTATGAGGAAACCATGATCAACCATGTTTGTTGTGTAGAAATATGAGGAAGCATGGCCTATCATCAAATCTCTGTTTTGTTTTTGTATTTTTGACAACCATTTCATACAAAGACATATGATAAGTGGTAATATACTGCAGATCTAGTAGAGTGACAACTTGCTAATAATATTTGTGAGGTTTTAAGACTCATAGTTTATGCGAGATCTATGCTTGAGCACATAGGATAGTGGAAAGTTTAGAAATCCATAGCTCAAGTGTGCTTTTCATTTCCTTTGTTTACACGTGTTAGTGATTATCTGTGATCAGTTTATGCTTGGAAAGGATTATTGATCTTGTTTATTTAAGTTTGCTTTTCACTTTATTTTGTTGCATTTTTAATTTTAGTACACATTATCACTCCAGTCTTGCAAGCAATTTTGTGTGCACGGCTTGATTACACTCTCTTTAGGGTTTGATATCTGGTCTCCTAAACTATATTACTTGTTAATTGCGCACACTTGCGCATTATTCTGTCATATCTTGCAGCAGGACGATATTTGAATTGAGAAATGGGTAATCATTGAGGTGGTGTAATGGTACATGAGTCATAGATTGTGATGACTTTAGTATGAGAAAGATTGTACAAGTATAGCGTATATGTTTCAATTTTGTGGGAAATAAGTGTAACTTTTGTTTATAGTTAGTTTAAAGGCCTAACTCAATAATTTTAATTATTATGTAAAAAATAATATGTGGCTCGGCATTATTAACTAGCAGGAATAAAAATTACAATAAAATTTTTTATAACATGAGAAATTGGGTAAATTTCGAAGACTAATTGCTATTTTTCTCATTTATAAAATAACACATCAAATTCAGAAGTCGGGAAAACTACCATGTAATATTATTTGGCCCATTGATATACTTAAATAATTTTAACGGTGAAATGAGTTGTAGTGGCCCAGTAAAAAATGCTCAAACCCAATAAATTAAATCTTATTTAAAATAGCCCAGCCCACAAAAGTTTAAGTGTTTTATTTGCTCAATTAACCATTGATTTAAGGCTTTAAATGGTCACCTCCTCCCTATTTATACTACTCCCTCCGTCCCATTAGAGTAGTCCCATTTCTTTTCGGCACGGAGATTAAGGGTTGTGAGTGTAGTGAAATTAATATTTTATTGGTGAGTGTGAAAAAATTTGTCATTTTAGAAAAATGGGACTAATTTATGAGACAAACAAAAATGGGAAATAGGACTACTTCAATGGGACGGAGGGAGTATAATTTAAAAAATAACAAATAAAATTGTTAGGGTTTTACACAACAAATGTACAATACTTACTAAATAAAGTTTAAAATCCTGATATCAATTATTTGAATTTGATCCAAGAACTCATACATGAAACTAGATATAACAATAATCTTTCATCCCTTAACTCAACAACCACATCAACAATGGTCTATGGTTCCCATTGAGATTTTCCTTTTCAAATTTTTATTGACGAATCAATAGTATTGTGACATTTGTCTTTATGATTTATTTATTATTTACAAATACAACAATAGAATTGGTATATATAACATAAAAAGAAACAGTAAATAAACTAAAATTCATAATTTTGAATTCTCTATAAAAAAATTAATTTTGATATAGATATATAGTAATATATACACACACTAAATTAATTTTCTTTGTAATATTTTTAATAATATTTAGTTATTTTTAATTGTTTACTTTAATTTAGTCCAAAATAAAGTAGTATTTTATTTTAAAGATAGTAGTATTAAACAAAAAAAAATTATATATAATAATGTGGTTGGGTAGTTGAATGGTCATCAATAAACTTTGCAAAATTATTGTGGTTGAATTGAATAATAATAAATGATATAGATGAGAAAGAAATTAATCAAATATTGAAATTGTTGGGTGCTTGAGCCGAGTACACATAAACATCGTTTAAAAGATCTTACATTGCTATTGATCTTGTAACTATATAATTCTAGTGATGATATAAATATTTTTTTTCTAAATGATATGCAAAGTTTAATATTAATCAATGTTGTAAAAATTTAGAGGCCTCTCCCTAACACAAGAATTATAAAATTGGTTCCGTTAAGCATTTTTGGGGGGTTCAGTGCTTAAGTATGGTCTACTCAGTCCATGTTGCAATTCTTTATTTTTTTTTAATAATAATAAATTATAAAAAATGATTTATATAGTCTTTATGTTTACTTATTAATAAAAATAAATAAATTTATTGATTAATTAATAGCAGTAGTTGAATTTATGGAAGCAGTAGAAAGAGAAGCTTTATGTGATGATTCATGCTGGCGTGTTTAAGCACGAGAGAATAAACTGCTTACATCAAAATAAAATAGTCAAAGTCTCTAATTGCCACAAATAAAAATAAAAAAAATAAAGATTCCGATACCATTATTAAAAGATTTTTATAAGTACGACAATGTAATAATAATAATAGAGAAAGGATACAATGGATGGTTTATATTTTGTGTGTTGCATATTAAGAAATAACACAATTTGACGAGAATAATATAATATATTTTGGAATATTTATATAAAGAGAAATAAAAAACTATTTTGCGATATTTCTAAAAGTGATTTATTGATTTAAATTTCGTTGAAATGTAGTCATCATTCATTAAATTCTAGACCAGACTAAAAAATATTTGTAAGAATTTTATATAAGAAGAGATGTTATATTAAAAGTTTTTATAAATTCACACATTTATATAATTCTAAGAATTTAATGTATTTCAAATAGTGTTTGTTTTTTAATTTTTGAAAGTGACCAATTCTCAACCAGTATTTTGATTTTTATATATATATATATTAAATCATATGTTTATTTATTTTAAAAAATCAACAATAATTTAATTATATTACCTCGAAAAAGTCAAATATTTTTTTTTTACAAAATTAAATAAAAAATAGCTTGACCCGACAGGACTAATGATTTGAGTATGTGGTCGTTTAACCTGATTATTTTTTTAAAATATTTTTTATCCAGAACCTAATGTTTAGTTTGGAGAATTTGGATTAATCTGTAAATTTCGAGCTAAGTTAATTATGTGTAAATCTAGTAGTATTATTTTACATCTATTGTATCAAATAGTAGTAAAATAATGTTCCTGTAGAAGTATTATACTAAATGTATTTTAGTTATAATTAAGAGATCATAAATTTTAATTTTCTTAAAAATATTTGGGAGTAGGAGTTTAAATAGTAGCAGTGATTTGGAAGAAAGTGTTTCACACCTACTCCTTTACATATTTCTTGATGAAGAAGATTAAAAAAATCCAAAACTGGCATATTCCCTAAATATCTCAAATAAATAAATAAATAAATAATGAAAAACGGCACCAACGATCCCACATTGAGTATTTATATACGCATCTGATCCCAAACTTCACACACTTTGCTCCTTCTAACCTAAATCTGTGAGATATAATCTTCATTAACAGCGTACGGTTTGTATTGTTAGTGGTTTACTTCGTAGTTGTCGCTGCATGTTGGATTATGTAGTTGTTTTCGTGCGAATCGCACGTTTTTATGTCTTAGATCTGATATAGATTGCGCCTAACTCGTCAAGATTTGATTTTTATTTGGAATATTGACAGAAGATCGAGATGGGTAGCTCTGGATTCTCATGGAAATTGAACGATCACCCAAAACTGCCAAAGGGGAAAACCATAGCATTGGTGGTTTTGGATGGATGGGGTGAAGCCAAAGCCAATCAGTACAACTGCATCCATATTGCCGAAACTCCCACCATGGATTCGCTCAAGAAGGTGTTTTTCCACTCTACTTGCTATCAGTTTTCAATGGGCCCTTGGATCTTCGGTTTTCTTGTTTCTTTTTGGCCGTTGCTGTTAATTATTTTTGTTGTTTATTTGTGTGTTAGTGTTTTCATTTTATTTCTTTCAAGGATGTAGAATTGAGATTTTGTTGTTGGGTGTTTTGTGAAGGGTGCCCCTGAAAGGTGGAGATTGGTTAGGGCCCACGGTACTGCTGTGGGGCTGCCCACTGAAGATGACATGGGCAATAGTGAGGTTGGACACAATGCTCTTGGTGCTGGCAGGATTTTTGCACAAGGGTGAGTTTTGTTTTGTTTAGTTGTTTGTTTGATAGTTAATGCATTGAGTACAAGAGATGTATAACTGAAAATTGGTTTTCTGAATGGATGATAAACAGTGATAGTATGTTTCCCTAACAAGCCAGTTTTTTTTTTTTTTTAATTTGTTTTTCATACATATATGAATTTGTGGTTCTTTCTTTCTTTGCTTTGATGTGTGGATGAAGATTATAATAATGTGTATTTTTTTAAAGAAGAAAGCATGTATTTTAGATGTTATTATTCTCTAGGATTTTTATAGAACAGAAGTTACAGGATTGAACGTGAGTTACACGGTAATACCCTGATTTGTACCCCCATCTTGATTTATGGTCGTGTTTACTTGTGCAAGAAATTATTAAATGAAGGCAGGAACTATTTATTTCCTTTTCTCGTTTGGGAGATTTTCCTATACACAAGAAGTGATCTAATTTCCTGGGTAGTGCTAGTGGACTTGTACAAAATCTGTTGAAACTTGAAAGATTCTACCTGATAATGTTTTCAAGTGCGTTCACTCAATGTGGAAACATAATAGGGAATTATAACGGCAAAGTTTTGGACTTTGGTACTCTATTTTTGTCACTATGTTCCAATATTGATGTTCTGTAATTTTGCTTTCTCTATATATTTTTATACTCTTATCATCATTTATTAATCTCTTATTCTCGTGTTTCTTGCTGTAGTGCTAAGCTTGTTGATAGTGCTCTTGAGACTGGGAAAATTTACGACGGGGAAGGCTTTAAGTACATCAAGGAATCTTTTGAAACTGGAACCCTTCACCTCATTGGATTATTAAGTGATGGTGGTGTCCACTCCAGGTTGGATCAGTTGCAGGTATCTAAGTTCTCTTAGTTTTATATCAATTCTTGAATCTTGAAAGATGAATCCCCAAGCAAATTATTATCTTATTTTCTTTCATTTATATGCCTCACTCTTCCTCAATTTGCAACTTGGTTGACCTTTTATGATTCCTTGCATGCCTTCCTTTGGATGGATATTATTTTGGTTTTTAAAAGAGAAAGAACAATCTAATGGTACAACCCATACCATTGGTTTCAGTTGTTGCTGAAAGGTGCTAGTGAGCGTGGTGCTAAAAGAATTCGTGTTCATATCCTCACTGATGGACGCGATGTTTTGGATGGATCAAGTGTCGGCTTTGTTGAAACTTTAGAAAATGACCTCTCAAAGCTACGTGAGAAGGGTATTGATGCCCAGATTGCCTCTGGTGGAGGTCGCATGTATGTTACTATGGATAGATACGAGGTAACTGATACATTCCTTTTTTTAATTATTCTTCTGAATTTCTGTTTTCATGATGAAGAGGAATACTTCACTCTAGGTTTTTTATATTTGAGGTCTTCCATGTGAACCAAGCTGCGTCAGCTGACATGGTCTAATTGTGCCTGTTGATTTCATTTGTTAAGAGTGTGTCTCTATTTTTATCGTTGTCATGTTCCATTGTTCCCTATACTTGAACACTGTGAACTTAATTTCCTTTTACCGGTATGCTTTACAGTTTACACCAAGGAAAGGCCTTTGTTTAGGACTTGATTGGTCATTTCATTGAACATAGAAATGTTTTCAGGCAACTGCCATGCTGCCAAACTGCCCTTGAATAACTGAATACAACTTGTGTAATTTGTGTTCATATAATCAGAAAAAGTTTCTGAATCTGATGCACAATTGTAATGTTTTCAGAATGATTGGGAAGTTGTCAAGAGAGGATGGGATGCTCAAGTACTTGGAGAAGCACCCCACAAGTTTAAGAATGCTATTGAAGCTGTCAAGAAGCTGAGGGAGATCCCTAATACAAATGATCAATACTTACCTCCTTTCGTTATTGTTGATGATAATGGGAAGGCTGTAGGGCCTATTGTTGATGGTGATGCTGTTGTAACCGTCAACTATCGGGCTGATCGCATGGTCATGATTGCTTCGGCACTTGAGTATGAGAAGTTTGATAAATTTGATCGAGTTCGATTTCCTAAGATCCGTTATGCTGGAATGCTTCAGTATGATGGTGAACTTAAACTTCCAAGTCACTACCTTGTTTCTCCCCCAGAAATTGATAGAACATCTGGGGAATATTTGGTGCACAATGGTATCCGGACATTTGCGTGTAGGTAAGTCACTTGATGCTTTATTTACTATGTGATTGGTTGCTTTCTATTTCAGATCCCTTATGTTTGAGTGTGAAAATGCTTCAGTGGTGACCATCCATTTTAGGCTTTTCTTATATTCTTGGTTATTTGGGGCTGCAATAATCTGCTTACACACCCTCGTCTTGTGCTGAAGAAAATGCATTGGCTGGTTTGGGCTTATTTCTACATGATCCAAAGCTATATATGCATTATATTTTTGTGACTTTTAGAATTTCAGAAGAATTATATGTTTTTGTTAGTATTAGTGTGCAATGATTTTTCGTGCAGCTTTTGGTTTTTGTTTGAGGTTCTATGATCTAGATCAGTTTTTTTTTGCTGTGCCCAGCCTTAGTTATACTTTTTCATGGTGTGCAGTGAAACAGTTAAATTTGGTCATGTCACCTTTTTCTGGAATGGAAATCGCTCAGGATGCTTCAACCCTCAATTGGAAGAATATGTTGAAATTCCAAGTGATAGTGGCATCACCTTTAATGTCAAGCCGAAGATGAAAGCCTTGGAAATTGCCGAAAAGGCAAGGGATGCCATACTTAGCGGTAAATTTGACCAGGTAATCCAAATGTATCTTATTTTTGGGATTCTCTGCTGCAGAAGAGTGGTATTTTTTTTTGTGAGAAACATCTTTGTTTTGACAATGTTCTGTTTCCCTCTTTAAAGGTACGTGTCAACCTACCTAACAGTGACATGGTGGGACACACGGGTGATATTGAAGCAACAATTGTAGCTTGTAAGGTTGCTGATGAAGCCGTCAAGGTAATTAACGATTCTGATGTTGTAACTTATTCCTAAGTATTCCCATCATAACAAATCTTTCATCAATTGAACTGACCTTGTGGGTACCTGTGATTATCATGTGTAAAGAATCCAAGTTTATGTTAATGAGTAATGTAAGATGCTTCTGGATTAAATTATGTAAATCTTTTTGCTATTGTTCTTTGTTGGCCATTATGCTAAATCTATATACTGGTTCAGCATAATAGTGATCTTCGAGTTTTTCTAATTAAAGTGGAGCTTTGATTGTTGTTTATTTCATCCCGAGGAACATAATAAAGACTTGTCCCTTTTGCCTTTTAGACTGTTTACTACATTATACAGACTTCAGTTTTGGATTGATACACAATTTTTTTAATTTGGTTCAGATGATCCTTGACGCGGTAGAGAAAGTGGGTGGAATATATCTAGTTACTGCTGACCATGGCAATGCCGAGGACATGGTGAAAAGAAACAAGAAAGGCGAACCTCTTCTTGACAAGAATGGCCAGATTCAAATACTTACTTCTCACACACTTGAACCTGTGAGTAGTTCTCATTCATATTGTTTTTGGTTTATAAATCTCCCTAACCATGACCAAACTCTGTCAAAAAGGATTCCATAACTCTGTTGTTCGGATGTTTTAAGCTATTCCTGAGACATGTATTCCTACTTTTGTTAGGTTCCTGTTGCAATTGGTGGCCCCGGGTTGGCACCTGGTGTGAGATTCCGCAACGACGTGCCTTCTGGTGGGCTGGCTAATGTGGCTGCGACAGTCATGAACTTGCACGGGTTTGAGGCACCTAGTGACTACGAGACAACCCTTATTGAGGTTGTCGACAAGTAGGCCAGCAACGTCTCATTTAAGAGTTTTGTAGTTGATGATCTGAGAGAATATACACTACTATTAAATGTGTTGAATAACAACTGTGCTAGGATTTACTTCCTAGGATAGTTGATTATGACTGAGCCAACAGCATTTTCTGCTGAAACTTGCAGGCTCTCTCAAACCTTTCTATGATTGAAAAAGTTGAGATGTTTTGAGTTAATATAATATCAAACCATTGCATTGGTTTCTTATGGGCTCCTCTCCCTTGTGTTGCTTCTCTGCGAAAAATTCATTCGTCACCGGCTGAATATCTCATTGCACAACTCTAAAGCTCCAGTAGATGATGGGATAAAACTATCATACATTTCTTGGGTGCCACATCACACACACACACACTACTTGCATTGTCTCCAGCTTGTGCCTTGCAGATGTAGAGCTTGCTGCCCTTCACGGAGCTGGTGTTTGCCGCCTTCATCTCCATCGGCTACTTTGATCCATCAACCTCAGGGGTTGAACTCGAATCGACCCTAATCAAATTCATTCCAGCAGGTGAGTTAACATTAACATTTCCTTTCTGAAGATGACATAGCACACCTCTGAATCAGTTTTGCCAAAGTAGGCCTGTTTTCCCAGCAGATAGTCAGTCTACCTGCACAATGTGGATAAGCTATGCCTTAACCTCTGCTTGCTTAGGTTGTAATAGCATAAACTGTCAACTAGTTGGGACTGGGTAGTTACTTAATTCGGGGGTACCATAATCTGTGATGGATATCATTTCTTGTCTGTGGGGTTGATGGTCGCGTCCAAGTTGTCCTCGTACCTCACCCCTGGGGGGTTCCACTTTGAGGGGATTGATATCTTGAATCCCATCTCCAGCATATATATGGCTTTGGCTGTTTGCACGGAATTATTATATTTTAATTATTAAAAAATAAAATAAGTGTGTTAAACATTATTTATAATTATAACTA
Source organism: Plectranthus barbatus (assembly GCA_026898455.1). Classification (NCBI taxonomy): domain Eukaryota; kingdom Viridiplantae; phylum Streptophyta; class Magnoliopsida; order Lamiales; family Lamiaceae; genus Plectranthus; species Plectranthus barbatus. Next base: position 280,080 of record JAPKLW010000385.1, on the reverse strand, counting down.
TTATAATAATTTTAGTTCTAAAAAGTGTTTGAGAATAAGCACAATTTATTTTAAATATAAGATAATAGTTGCAATTAAAAGACTTTTAAGTTTCTAACCTCCTTCACAAATCTGACTAATATGAGCTGAACATATACATGTAGAATACATGCAACCCAGATTGAATGAGTGAGCCAAAAATATATTCATAAATATGTGCAAGTATATTTAGTTTATTAAATCAAGATCTAAGGTATAGTTTAAGTTTAGATTCAATTGGTTTATTTAATCTTTTTGATCAAGTTTTATAGTTAATAGTTTCTAAATTTTATTGATATGGCACAACGCAAAAAATCCAACTGTTTATTGGAGGCTCATAATATATGCAATTAATAGATAACATTTGATATTCTAAAAAAAATATAAAAAAAAAGTACAAGTGTAAGTTTATTTTAATTTATTCTTCTATTGAAATTCATAAAATAATACATAAAACTGTACAAAAATTAAAGAGTTATTTTTGAACTTAGGTGGGTTGAAACGTGGGCTGTATACATACAATAAATATATTGCCACTCACCCTAATTATTATGACATATAATAAAGAGATAATAATATCTTGAATTTTCTAACCATATTTATTATTGATATAAATAAGCTACCCAACTTGCGCATAAATTCATCACCATAGAATATTTGGTTTGTTTTTTAGGTCTTATATGTGTAGAATATTTGGGATTTTTCAGTTCTTTATGTCTTTTATGTGTAGAATGTTTTGGGCTTTTGAGTTTTTTTCAAATTTTTTTTTTGACTATTTGAGTTAATGATGGTATGGCTTGAATTAAATTATTTGAAAATAAAATAATTGTTTATATTTTTTCATTGGTATATATTCTACATTTTGTGTTGGATATAGATTTTTAAGTAATTATTACATGGTTTCTAAAATTTGTAAGTCTTTTGTTGTTAATGGTGGAATTATGACATGATTTGATATAAAATTATCTCTTTTTTTAATCTTGTTAATATATATGAAACACTTTTTTGTTGATTGTTCTAAGCTCATGTGTTTTTGTTTTTTGAAAAATTGTAGTATTCTGATACATTATTGTAATTTGTACATAATAAAATAAAAAACATTTATTAGTAGCAATTTAAAATTTTATATGCATGAAATAAATTATGAGTATGTGATGGCTTACCACTAAATATCTCATTTTTTTTTCTTTGTAGCAACATTTAACTTCATCTTCATCTCGGTGGAAGATTATGGAGGCTACCTCAAAAATTGTAAACTAAAAAAAAAATCAAAGAGAAAAAAACACAGAGAGAGAATTGTTTTTTTCGACTTAATAATATTATTTATATCATTGACAATAAAATTCAAGATTTTTTTTGAAAATTTAACTTTCTTTTATTTAGCATTTTTTTTTACGATTTTATTTTACTTTGGTTGACTGGCACACGCTAAAGCTTGGAAAAAAAATTCAAATATAATTTCATTCATAAATAAAATTACGAATGTTGAGTTTTTATAAATAATATCAAATGTAATTTTATTCATAAATAGAATACAAATGGTATTTTTTTATAAAATAAACTTTTACTTTCAATAGACCCACAAATATTATGAATGTTGAGTTTTATTGTTTCTTCTATGCAATATAAATTGCATAATAATAAGGAAATGTATTTCTACAATAATTTTTAAAAATAAACTGCATGGAGAATCCATACATTTAAATTAAAATTTACTCCCTCTGTCCCGTAGGAGTAGTCACATTTTGCACAGTTACTAATGTTTGTGAGTGTAGTGAAATTAATATTTTATTGATGAGTGCGAAAAAATTTATCATTTTAAAAAAATTGGACTATTTTACGGGATAAACAAAAATGGAAAATAAGACTACTCCTGCGGAATGGAGGGAGTACATCTTTTCTCACAAATAAACATACAAAATAAATTCATTAATTGTGTTTAAATTTCTCTTTTGCTCACTTTTAGTATATGATATTAGCATTTTAATACACTGATTCCAAGATTTATGTTCTTAAAATATAAATCATGATTTAGTCTAAGATTTTAATAAATCATTGAGAACCGAAATATAAAATGTCGAAGAATAAGTGAGTTTAAAAGTCTTAAGGAGAATTGTCAATCCAGGACCCAAAAGATAGTTTAATTATTGATTTAGGACCCGAAAGATAATTTGTCAATTCAGGACCCGAAAGATCAAACAATTCTCAATCCAGGACCTGATATTGAGGTCCTGGATTGAGAATTGTATGATCTTTCAGGTCCTGAATTGAGAATTAATCTTTCGGATCCTAAATCGATAATTAAAGTATCTTTCAGGTCCTATACGATAAAACTCCAAGTCTTAACTATTAAAATATTTAATAATGAATCATTACTTTTAAAAAGAATAAATGAGAGTTTATTTTCTCACTTTTAGTATCTGAAATTAGCATTTTGATACACTGATTCTAAAAATTACTCCCTCCGTCCCCGTGAAGTAGTCCCTTTTCTTTTCGGTACGGGAATTAAGAATTGTGAGTGTAGTGGAATTAATATTTTATTGGTGAGTGTGAAAAAAAATTGTCATTTTAGGAAAATGAGACTATTCTATGGGACAAACAAAAAAGAAAAGTGGGACTACTTCAATGGGACAGAGGGAGTATATTTTTAATATATAAATCATGATTTTGTCTAATATTTTAATAAATTATTGATAGTTGAAATATAAATGTCGAATAATAAATGAATATAAAAATCTTAACTATTACATGATTAATAATCATGTAATATAAAAAATATACAATTTTAATTATAACTAGTAATATTAATCTTGAAAATAAAATCAAATACTCCCTCCGTCCCTAATTATTAGTCCCCAATTGAAATGGCACGATAACCAATGTTTGTGAGTGTAGTGGAATTAATAATTTATTGGTGAGTGTGAAAAAGTTTGCCGTTTTAGGAAAGAGGACTAATAAATGGGACAGACAAAAAAGGTAAGTGGGACTAATAAATTGGGACGGAGGGAGTAAAAATTATATATAATATTGCGGTTACATGATTACTAATAAAGTATGTAAAATTGTTGCGTTGAGATGATATTGATAATGTGCAAGAAAGAGAAATTAATTAAATATTGAAGTGATTGGTATTAGAATTTAGGAATAGTCTAAGAGGTCCGACACATTCAAAAATCAACCTAAGCAATTACAGCAGATGATGAGATGTGTAATAGCATAAGGACTAAGGAGTCTTTTCTATTTTGCCAATTTATACAGACACAGTGCCAAAGCTCATTCCAGCATTATGTATTCATATTCAATACAGCAGTCTCTGCAAATATTATTCATCCAAAGCCACTATTAACACTAGCACATGCAGTCCTAAGCAGAAGCAGAATCAGCACTTGCAGCTCTCTCTCTCTCCTCTCACTCACTCAAAATGGTTTTCCTTGAGTAACTCTCCACGTCCCCAAGCATACTTCTCATAAATAGATGTAAGCTTGCAACCTGTGACTCACGAATTCTGGTCCTACTACATGGTAATTTTGATTTGCTGTATATAACTATATCTGCTACAGAGAGTACCCCCACCTGCTGAAACAAAATAACATCAAACAACAATCATCAGAGGCAATGAAATGAAGGGGTTCCTCCTAATTACTTCATCCAAAAAAACTTATATGAGACCCATGTGAAAGAAATGTACCAAGGAAACCTCATATAAAACATCAAATAAGACCTAAATACATGATAAAGTAGGCAATCAAGAAATGTTTCAAAGAACATTAAATTTTCAGGCATTCATTCCCATCATCACTACACTCTACGAAACTGAGCCCAAACCCATTTTTCAAACTATATAGCAGAGTTCAAATAAAGTTTGAATATTCTGCTCCATGAAACTAACAAAAAAAGATCAAATAAGGCGTATGTAGAAGAAATTAGCACTCTGAATTCTTGTTTTAGCAGGGAGAAACATGCTAGATATTCTGGAAAGGTTTAAGTAGAATAAGAAAAAAAATGAGAAGAGTTCCGTGTGAGCTGACAAATGTCAAATACCAACAGCTATCTCTGTATATTATACATGAAGGATGTAGATTTAGGATTTTTGCGGTTCAAGTTTCCAACCAATGATTAACACGCAAACCAAGAAAAAGAAATTTGACTGCTGCCTACGACATATAAGCAGTCAGTGAAATATATTAGTAATATGCAGAGCTAAATGCTCTCGACTACATCAACTAGAATGCAGTATGAAGCACTAGTACTTTCATAGAACACCACTTAATAAAGGGGATTACCTTTGTTATCTTTAGAAGAATCTCCTCCCTGTATCATTACTATCATCATTGCCACCACCAAAACTACCAAAGCCAGAACAAGAGCTCCGACCAGATCTACTGGATCGATCAGAACCAAAATCACCAAAACCATCCGAGCGACGGGAACCAGAAGCATTTCCAAAGCCACTGTTTCGAGCTGGACCACCAAGGCCACCAAAATCAGATGACCGGCCCGAGCCAAAACCACTGGAACGGTCTGAACCACGCCCACCAAACCCACCACCCGAACCAGAACGACCACCTCCTGAAGCTCCATATCCACCAGAAGATCCACCAAAACGACCACCCCTAGAATCTCCAAAACCACCAGAGCGCCTAAAACCAGAATCTCCAAAACCAGAATCACCAAATCGGCCATTTCTACTATATGCATTATAACCAGAGCGACCACCCTGATCCATGGAGCTATACATGTCCAAAGCATCATCTCCAACAGCTATCTTTGGGAGCTAAAATCAAGCAAGTTTAAGAGATTTAGTTTATAATATATTTGAAACATGAGAACTTGATATAAACATTAACTGACTGACAATTCATGTGGCTTGGGTTGTTATCTTGTAGATACAATAACTACACTAAATGATATGGTCAAACATGAAAACGGTAAGATTAATTAAAGATCTACTCAGCATGAACACAACACATTTTGTACAAACACTAACACACTACGAACACAAAGTCAATTCAATTTCTTTCTTGTTTGTATGACACAACTAAAATCGACACAAACATAAACACACACACAATTGTGTTTAGATTATCAAATAAAAATTATGAAATTAAATTGTTAGTAATAATAGTAATCTTCTAATCATATGGTACATGAATCTGAGACAAAACTTTTGTGTCTGTAACATGTTTACACGATTAGGGCACAAAAAAGATAAGAATGAACACTAGCCATTAATTTCATAAGTGTTCCTGTCATGCCGAAATTGCCACCCCTAATTTTAACTGAATTTAGTTTATCTGATATAATCTCACTACATTGCATTGTAAGAACTAGAACACAGTTGATTCATTCAGAGATCGTAGGATACACTGAAGCAGAAGACTGACCAACAACTTACCTCTACAAACCGGCACCCAACTTCACGCTCAATGGCCTTAATGTCCCGATATTGGTGGTCTGAATAAATAAGAATTGCACTACCTATCTTTCCAGCACGACCAGTTCGACCAGATCTATGAACAAAAATCTCTGTAGAGTTTGGAATTTCATAATGAACCACCTGCATAGAATAAAGAGAATGAAGATAACGTCAATTAACTGAATAGAAGAATGTAATCCAAAAGTTACCAAAAGCAAGACATATTTTAAGTGCCATGTAGCAGACTCAAACCTGCAGCATCGAATAATTAAGGACTTAGAAAGCCAGTTTACATATGATGACTCATTAATAACTCAGGGACTAACGAATTCAACTCTCCAGACATAAAAGTGTGCTGAGATCACAGTTTTGAAGAGTAGCATTGTGTTCCCTAGACTAGTATAGAGCCAACATAAAGAATGTCAAGAAGGCCAAAAGGAACCTTTATTCCAATGGCATAAAAACATTAAATAGGATAGAAAAGGAGGGTCGTATTGTTTATATATTTCAGGTTTATTCATTTACGTTTATTTTTTATTAAGAAATTGGTTTGTGATGTATTGACCAATGCAAAAAGTACACAAACAATGTAAAAAAAGTACGCAAATAAGATAAGCAAGAAACATACAAGATCAACATTTGGCACATCAAGTCCACGGGCAGCTACATCAGTGGCAACTAAAACGTTGACCCTTCCTTCTCGAAAAGCAGACAGAGTTCTTTCCCTTTGGTTCTGTGAAATATCACCATGCAATGGTTCACATTTGAAGCTCCTTTGCATAGCATATGCCAACTTATCCGCATCTCGCTTTGTTTGAGTGAACACAATACATTTTCCTCCTTTTGCATGCTCCTGTTAACAAATTGTTTGTAGCTTAACTCACAAAATTGAACACCACAATAATATTACTCTATATGTGAAGAATAGACTCGGTAACAATACTATATGTACAGTAAACATATAGAGAAGCATAAATTTGTAAATTCATACAGTTATCAGAGGTCCAAGTATAGCTGGTTTTTGCCGATTATCTGCCACAATTGAATATAAAGATATCCCGTCCGCTAGTTTCTGATCAGATTCTCCTACCTGCAGCACATAGTTGACAACATTTTTTCATAGGAGGTTAGCAAGTCACAACACTTAAAGCAATTAAAAAATAAAATTAAGGTGTAAGCCAACAAAGACAGAATCTGAATCTCACAAGATCAACAGTAACAGGGTTTTTCAGGAACTTCTGAGTAATTTTTAGTATCCACTTAGGCATTGTAGCCGAAAACATCATTGTCTGGTGTTTCTGCTTTATGAAACTTAGGATCATCTCAACATCTTCTGCAAATCCCACGTTAAGCATTTGATCAGCTTCATCAAGGACCACAAACTGCACTTCAGCCAAGTTCAATGCACCACGCTTAATCAAATCAATGACACGTCCAGGAGTTCCAACAACCACATCAACGCCGTGGTCAAGAGTACTCATTTGGCGAGATATTGGAACACCCCCATAGACGCAAAGTGTATCCAACTCTGTGGCAGACTCAGCAAATTCTTTGTCTACTTGTCGAGCGAGTTCTCGGGTTGGAGCCAAAATAAGGGCCAGAGGATTCCTGCCCTGTCTGCAGTATAAAAAGCAAGAAGAAATTCTTAGCCCCAAAAAAATTGATCACCAAAGCAGTCATATACTTACCCATGCTGCTGGTTGAACTTAATAATTTTATCCATGATGGGAATCCCAAAAGCTAGGGTCTTCCCCGTTCCAGTTCGTGCTCGTCCTATCATGTCGCGACCCTGCATGGCAGGTTCCAGCACTGCTTTCTACAATTGGAAGAAAACATATACATAAGGGGGAATCTGAAACCAAATCAGTATCACAAAAATGGGAAATCTTCTAAACGTGTGGATCCACGTCGACCCCTCATAACCCTATAGCCAACCCCTTCAGCTTAGTATTTGCTCTCTTGGTCACTTTCCGATTTCTAAGTTCAGTTGGGAATTTACTGAACTCGCATTATTGCTATTACTTGAAAATAACGAAATTATTTCACCTAATACTAACAGCCGCACCATGTTTTACTGCAATTATGGACGTCTTGAATACCAAAGATTCCTTCCATTCAAAATCATACCTGAATTGGGAAAAGCTTCTGGATACCCCTGCCCGCCAAGGCGGACACAATCTTCGGTGAAATCCCAAGCTTGGAGATCTCTAGCCCTTCATCGGAGGGCCCGCTTGAAGACTTTTCCGAATCAGAATAATCAGCAACAGCAAATCCGGCACGCAAAGGCTGGCCCGACATAAAACTCCTCGTGAATCCGGTACATGGAGAAGCTTTAGGCAGAACCGATCCACTGACGAAGCTTTTAATACGTGGATTAAAGATGGCATTTGACGGAGCCGACAGCGGATTACCGGAAATGAAACGGCCGACAGCGGTTAGAGCGAGCGTCTTCAACGACGATGAAGACGATTTCCTGATCAAAATGAGGCTACCCATTTTCTCCTATTTTTGTCAAGAATTTGATCGCGGAGAATACGGAGATGAAGATCGAACCCTAGGGTTTTAGTCAGGGTTTATCGAGGAATGAATGGAGCAAGAGGCGACGACTGACAGAGCTTAAAAGCAACAAGTTGGAGAGAGAGAGAGAGAGAGAGAGAGAGAGACTGAAGACGGTGGCTTGGAGTTGGGGGTTAGGGTTTTAGATATTTTCAAATGTAATCACAAATTAAATTAAGTGGAAAAATTTAAAATAGCCAAAATTAAAAATGAAAAGTAATGAATAAAAATTCTTACGAAAAAAAATGCAAGAAATAGTAAAATATTAAAATTGTATTTTTTTATGTTAAAATGTTTAAATATGCTTATCACTTTTCTTGAATTGTGTAGATATTTACCCGGTTAATTGTTTATTATTATTCTATAACACAACTCAATTTTACATTGATTTTTACAATGTTGATGAAATAAAATATACTTCCTCAGTCCCATTTTTCGTTTTCGTCCGTCCCACACTATTAGTCCCCTTACTATATTTGGTAAAAAATTAAACATTTTTTAATATAAATAAAAATAAAAATAAATAAATGCAAAATTACTATCCAGCCCCTGCAACCCTAAAAAAATTACCTACTCTACCCCCGCTGCTTATTATCCCCCACTCCCCTTTCTCCCCCATTCGACTATACGAACCCTAATCAAATACCCTCGAACCTTCATCCCCCTTACACCTCCGATGGTAAATCGTCGGAAATTCTCTTTGCCGCTGCCACTCCTTCACCGCGATGATGAAGCCCAAGGCGTATTCACCGATCCGCGATGATGAATGCGATTTTGTTTCACTCCATGCTTCCCCTTCGGCCGATGAAGTGTTGTTGCCCCCGCCGCTAGTCCCCGTCAATTTTTCTACCCCCTTGTTTCCCCTCTGGCGGTCGAACAGCCGTTGCCCCCGCCGCCAGTCTATCGTGCAGGTGACGTACTTTTTACCAACGGTTCCTTGAGTCCTTGCTCTGTTATGTCCTTCTCTAAATTTCCCCATTTTTTGCATTCGTCCCTTCTCACCGCCGGTGTCACGGAATCGTGGATGGTCGAAAGTTCGTTCTCACCGTCAGAGATACAAGCTGATGGGGTCGTTGTCGCCGGTGGCTTGGAGACGTGGATGGACGACGGTTCTGCTTCAACCGAGGGAGGGTCTCTGAGCGGTTGTGACATTTTGGAGAGGGCTAGGCCGGCAAATGAAGTGGTGGTTGAGGGAGGGTGTCCGATGGAGGAGAAGGAGGCCGTGGTTCGACTGTTTTGGAAAATATATTTCCCAAAAATCCGGTGATTTCTCTCCTTTGGTTATTTCTTTTTCGCTTGTTTGATTTCTGTCGGTTCTGTTATGATTTGGTTGTTGGTTCTTCGATGTGTTGGTTCTATTGGTTGGTTTAAATGGCTGTTGTTTGCATGTTGGCTAGTTGGTTCGGTTGGTTCTGTTATGTTGATTTGTTGGTTATTCGATCTGTTGGTTCGGTTGGTTGGTTTAAATGGTTGTTGTTTGCATGTTGGCTAGTTGGTTCTGCTGTGTTGGTTTGTTGGTTCTTCGATCTGTTGGTTCGGTTGGTTGGTTTAAATGGTTGTTTTTTGCATGTTGGCTAGTTGGTTCGGTTGGTTCTGTTATGTTGGTTTGTTGGTTCTTCGATCTGTTGGTTCGGTTGGTTCTGTTATGTGTTGAATGGTTGTTGGTTATGCAAATCTGTAGTGGGATTAATGAGCTAAAGTTCTGAGATGATTAAAATTTATATATGCACACACTATGATTGTGGATAACACACATTGGTGATAAATTGTTTTGAAATGTGTTAAATTATCCAGCTTTGAAGTGGTTTCATCAACTTGTTTAGTTCGCATGCTATAGAATAAAGTTGTGTTTAATAAAAGCCTTTTTTTTTACTAATGCAATCCAAAAAATCATTTGCATTAACTTACAAAAGCCACTTTCATCTTTAAGCTTTACAAAAAAATGCACACAACCCCATTTATACTATCACATCTCCTAAATCATCAATTAGGCTCTCTAATCCAATAGTATAGTCTTCCTGCATTAAGTGTTGAATGTTGTCCTTAACCAACTCCTTTGGAATTTCCAAATCTTTAGGCAATTCATCCTGAAGTAGTAATGCATTCTTCCTCATATGTGGCAGCTTGTAGGAGTTGCATCCCTTACATTTCATGATCTCCTGTAAACAACACTGTAGGGATAAAAACACCTTATTTAGTGTCATTGGTTCTAGAGAATTGAAGCTACTCACAACAGCACTAACTAAGTCCTTTGCATCTTTGCATTGATGTTGTTGTTGCAAACTTTGTATTGCTCTGAAAAATCCTAAATCATTCACATTACAATCTGGACTGTTTGGTGGCTGTTGTACTAATGAGATCTTAAATCCATCTTCATTTGCAATTGCTTGAAAATCAGGATCTGAATTTACAATATGTGACCTTGCATTATCTTGCTGAATGTAGATGTTTTTACTTAAGCATGCAGGCCATTTAGCTTTAATAGCTGGTACAATCTGGAAATTCAGCAACATCACAATAATTAATCAATATTACAACAACATTAATCAACAATAATCAACATAAAATGGCTTTGCATTCCTTGTTGTTGCATTTCATAAAAGTTCTACCAATATTATTTCATTCTTACATGCATCACACTTAAAGAAGTCTAAATTTTTTACCTGATTGATCAAGCAATCTTTAATCACTTGCTTGGTGATTGATTCGATTGGTTTTGTCTCCAAAGTCCCCGCAACCCTTTATTTGCTATTACTTCTTCTGTAAATGGTCAAATGCCTATTTTACCATAAAAAATGACATTCCCTTGATCTGAAAATATGGGGCGACAAACTGCACACATAAACATAACTTTTGGGATGAACTTTTTGCTTTTGCATGTTCTATGCTTTTCTTCTTCATGCTCTGTGAGGTAGTATCTGTGTGTAGTCTTGGTTAGATAAAACCATTTCTCATCAATATGTATCACATTCTCCATAGGCTTGAATCTTAGGATGTTCAAATCTTGCACATACTCTATAACTTGCAAACTGAAACTCAACCTAGACAATTTGTTTGGAGCTGTCAAAGCTGGTTTTATTGCGTTAGTGTGTGCTCTGATGCGATTTAGCCCATCTTCCCACTACAGATTTAGGAACATTTATGATGTCTGCTAGAGCTCTAACTGTCCCTATTTTTTGACATGGAACTTGTGAAATTTGTTCAATATTTACCTCATGTTTTACCTCTTTCACTCTCTTGAATCTGTTTCCCACAACATGTATGACTTCACCCCTTTCTCTTTGATTTTTTGCAGTATCCCAAACTCTTGAATCAGTCTTCCTGCAGCAGCTGAATTTGGTGGCAACTTCTACCATCTTCCCTCTTTTTGGCTGGCCATTAATGCAGTTTCCAAGGAGGAACTGCATTATTTCCTCCTTCAAAGCATCTGAAACATTTTTTTTTGCCCCCATTTTCTATCTGATTTTGTATGTTTGAATTTGATGTTGTTGTGTGTAATCTTAAGTGTATTTATAGATGTGTAAATGTGTTTGTAAATTTGAGGAAAAATCATATTTTCAGGAATTCATTTCCCACCAAATGTATTAGGGAATTCCTTAATTTATCTACTCCTTACCCTTTTGGTAATTTTGCATAATTACACTCCACTACTTTTATTTTCTAATGTATTATTTTATTAAAACAATTTTATAGCATTGGTTTGTGTGCATTTTGAATGGGGACTAATGGTTAGGGACATAGGGAGCAATATATGGTTGATTTTAATTTATAGAGGCTTGCATTAGGTTGATATTTCACGCCAGCTAGAAATTATTTTTTAAAAAATAGGCTAATTGAGTAAATAAACACGTGCAAGAATCCGGGAAAATTACAAAGTTGAAATGGATATAGAATTCAAGAATTATATAAATAAATAAAATGGCAAGAATTCGGGTAAATTACTTAAATAAACATGGGCAAGAATTTGGGAAAACTACAAAGTTGGAATCGGTTAGAATTCAATAAATAATTAAATAACAAAAATGGGCAAGAATTCTGGAAAAATAAGCAAAAATTCGGTATTTTTAATTAAAAAAATGAAAATTTAAATGAAATGAGGTCTCAATTGAGCAAGAATTCCGGGGCTAGAATTTGGCCACACGGGCAAGAATTCGGTCAAATGTGCAAGAACGGTATTTTTAATATAAAAAATAAAAATGGAGTCTCAATTGGGCAAGAATCCGGCCACACGGTTAAGAATTCAGTATTTTTAATATTAAAAAGTTAAATAAAAATGGGATCTCAACTGGGCAAGAATTTGGTCAAATGAGCAAGAATTTGGTATTTTCAATATAAAAAAAAATTAAAAATTTAAATGAAAATGGGGTCTCAATTGGGCAAGAATTCGGCCAATTGAGCAAGAATTCGGTAAATCGAGCAAAAATTCGGGGATTTGAGCAAGAATTCGGACATTTGAGTTTGTATTCATAAAATTTGAGCTAGAATTCTGTTTTAAGATCTTAATTGGGCATGAATTATAGAAGAATTCCAACTATAATGTATGAAATATAACTATAATTTATAGAATTATACATAATTGTAGACAATTATAATTGATTACTACATTATAATTCAAATATAACTATAATGTATGTGATTATACATAACTGTGACAACTATAGTTGATTACTACATTATAGTTCAAATATAACTATAATGTATATAATTATACGTAATTGTAGACAATTATAATTGATTACTACATTATAGTTCAAATATAACTATAATTGAGAAAGAATTCGGATTTCCTCGTGAATGTTTCAAATTATAACTCAATTAAATAGAATTATTATTTCTGGTCCCGGTTTATTAGAGTATAGTATATATACACAGCGAAAAAAATTTATGTTTAAGTTCGGTATCTTGCACTTATCTAAGCTAAGGGTGACCTGTCAGCTAGTGACGGCCCCGGGCCGGTTCCGGTTCGGAACCGCCGGTTCCGGTTCCGGGATATTTGGAACCGGAACCGGCCCGACTAGAAGGAAAGACGGTTCCGGTTTGGAACCGTAACCGGCGGTTCCGGTTCCGGGCCGGTTCAGCCGGTTCCGGTTCAGAATCGCCGGTTCATCCGTTTTTTTTTTTTTTTTTTCAATTATACTATTTATTTTGTTCCAAAAATTGTAATTATAAGTATTTATTTCATTTGAGTAATATTTGGATTGTACACAAAAATTGTATATTATTTTTACTTTGTACAAAAACAAATTAAATAAACACAAAGTCTTTGAGGAATATTATAAATTAAGATTGCAAATTTAAACTTACAAGTTACAATTTTTTTGAAACTACTCAAATTATACAAATTACAAAATTGAAGAATTAATATTATTACAATGCTTGAAAATGAAAACTATTAACCAATAAATTCTAAAAAATAAAAAAAAATTAAGGGGGGAGGGGAGGGGTTATTGAAAAGGGCTTGCACTTAATTTCTTACCTTAAAATTAAGTTGCCTATGTATCCCTTAATTTTCATTAAGGGAATCAAAGCCCACGTAGTTCTCTTACCTTACTTACCTTTAATCGGAGTCGAAATCCGCATCACCTAGGCCATCGGAATCATTAGTACTTGCCGCGCTTGCTTCGGAGTTGTAAGCATCCTCGTCGTCGAAGACGTGCCTCCAATCCGGTTGTTGTTGTCGATCTTCGGCATCTTTCCAATCTTTAAGCATAACTTGTGCTTCCAAATTGACCGGTGTCAAGTTGGACCTTCTTTCATCCAACATATAGCCACCCGAGCTAAATGCTTGTTCCACGGCAACCGTTGATGCGGGGACGACTAAGAACTCCTTCACCATCGTACTTAGGATTGTGTATTGTTGTTGTCGCCTTGACCACCATAGTAGAATATCAACCTCTTGTGGAGCGTTCTCATCTTCTTCATCTTGAGGCTGGAAACAATCACCACCAACATACATTTCCGCCAAATAAACATCTAGTTCGCTTTGTTGCGAACTAGACGGGCGGTTTTGAGACATAATATTATGAATTCTAGCTAACAAGGGGTTAGCACTAGTTTGGCCGGAAGTAGTTGTCCTAAAGGTAGATCTAATTTGAACTAAGTGGCTATAAGTGATACAAAATGAATCGAAAGCTTCACGTAATGTGGCACTAAGTTGGGCTTTAACTACATCGACGGAGGGGAGGTTCAAATGTTCTAAAGGAATAATTCCGTCGGGTCCTATAAATGCTAAGGTTGTTAGAGCGGTATAATATGAATCAAGAAAAGAATAAACACCATCTAATTTAATACTAGGATCAAATACTTTAGCAATTAAAAAAACGGAGGGAATCTCCCTAAAATATTTTAACCATTTCATAACCATATCAAATATTATATGCCTTAATTCGGGAATAAAACTACATTGATTAAATTGACAAGCAATATAACAACAATGATATAAAACTTTAGAACTAGTCGGATAATAGACACCGGATAAAACTTTAGTTGCGTTAGAAAAAGATTTTAACAATTCATGCAAAGATGTACATGCATTCCAATGAGATAAATGCAAACTAACACCATACTCATCACTTCTAAAAAATTGTACTAATAATTCTTTATATTTAAAAGTTGCATTAAGCATTTCATAGGTGGCATTCCACCTATGAGTAATATCGGTTGGAAAACATTTAGCTCGGACTCCATGAGAAGTACAAAAAGAAGCCCATTTTTTTGCAATTTTTTAATTCTTATGTATGACTAAAATTGCTTCCCTAATAGGTTGGATTGAATGAGTATAAAGTTTCATACCATCTTGAACGGCTAAATTAAGAATATGAGTAATACAACGACAATGGAAAAACTTACCTCCGAGGACTGGATTGCACTCCAAAATAAGATCCCTTACCGATGCGGTGTTGTTGCTTGCATTATCAAAACCAATAGAAAATATTTTGTTGTTTATTTTAAATTGGTGAGTTATTTTTATTAATTTACGTGCTATATTGATTGCCGTATGAGGTTCATCAAATTGTCGGTATGCAATTATTCTTTTATTTAGACACCAAGACGAATCTATCCAATGAACGGTTACACCTAAATAATGATGTTCGAATCTACAATCATCCCAAATATTGGAGCAAATAAAAACCCTATGATCTAATTTTTTAAATTGATCGCGTAAACTCAATCTATATTGTCTAACTCTATTTCTTATTGAACGCACCATAGTTGTGCGAGGAATTCTTTTTTGAAGAGGTTGGACCGGATTTATATATTTTTCAAATTGGTTATCATCTAATAATCCAAAAGCTAAACTCTTTACACAAATCCATGACGATAATGAATCCCTAGATTCTATCGGATCATATTTATGAAGAGAGGAAGAGGAAGACGTACCTTGGGGGGAAGAAAATGCACCTTGGTTTAATTGAGTTTGACCCTTAGCCAAGCCAAACTCCATGGGATGCTTCACCTTTAGGTGGCGTTGATATGTTCCATATTTACCACCGGCGGTGAATTTGTATTTCTTAGGGCAATAATTGCAAAGTAGATCAAATTGTTCGGGAGCACCTATAATTTTATATTTTTCTAGTTAGATATCATATTTAAAATTTAAAATAAGTATAAGAATTTGAAATAAAATTTAAAATGAGTATAAGAATTTAAAACACCACGTACCTTTCTTTTGCTCCTTTGCACGAATTTTTCGGAAGTGCTTTGTGAAAAGATCGGATTTCAAAGCTTTTGGACTCTTGTTTGAATCGAAATCATCATCTTCTTCATTTTACCTCGGCCTCGGGGGGTGGAACATCTTCGTTGCCTTCCAAAGCCTCACGAAAACGCATTTCATGATGTTGCAATTGTCGGGCATACTCCTCATCGGCTTGTATTTGAGTTTCACGAAGATCTTCATCACTCGATGACAAATTGATGTTATCATCGTATTGAGATTGAGAAGAGCTTTCAATATGAACACCACGACGACGTTGACGAGGTGGACCTCTAGTAGTATCATCTCTAGACGTGGTCTTGCCCTTGCCCCTTTTGTCGGCACCACCACGGCTTGAAGACATAATTGGAATTTGAGAGAATGAATTTGGGATGGAAATTTGAAAGAGAAATTGAAAGAACTATTTTAAAAAGAAAGTAATTGAAAGTAATTGAAACTAATTGAGAATAATTGAGAGTAATTGAGAGAATTGAGAGAATTGAGAGAATTGAATGAGAGAATTGAGAGTAATTGAGAGAATTGAGAGAATTGAATGAGAGAATTGAGATTGAAGTGTGAAAATGTTGAGGGAAAGGGGGGTATTTATAGGTAAAAATTGAAAAAAAAAAAATATTCGGTGGAACCGCCGAACCGGCGGTTCGAGGACACGTGTCAGCGTGTCATTGGCCAATTTCAAAAAAATAGCCGTTTCTAGCCATTGGAACCGCCGGTTCGGAACCGGAACCTGCGGTTACGGTTCGGAACCGGGGTCCAACGGCTAGTTTTTTTTTAAAAAAAAAATCGGCGGCCGGTTCCGAACCGGAACCGCCGGTTCACGCCTTTTTTTTAATTTTATTTTTGCCCGGTTCCACGGTTCGGAACCGCCGGTTCAGGTTCCGATTAAAACATGGAACCTGAACCGGCCCGGCTACAACCGGTTACGGTTCCGGTTCGGAACCGTTTGCACGGTTTCAGTTCCGAACCGTGGAACCGGCGGGCCGGTTCTGGGCCGGTTCAGCCGATTCCGGTTCAATATGGCCATCACTACTGTCAGCTTGGTTTGTGCAAATCTCTTAGGTACTTGATGTTTGCTTTGTCTTAAATGTCAATATTCAGTATATACTCCAACACTTGAGTGTTGGGTTTCAAAATGAAATAAAGCTATACTGACAATTAAATAAATAAAGCAGTAAACGACAAATAGACTTATAGTGGTTTGGACTAAACTGTCATACGTCCACTCTTCAGACAGTTGGTCTGGTAATCCACTAAGCTCAGAATGTTTACAGGTGCTCCTACGATCTATTGCTTGTCGGTGAATGCCCCATCCACCGATCCACAATCGCACTCGTCTGGTCCTTGCTTTGTTCCTTTCCTCGCAGCTCCTTAGAGTGTGGGCGCACCACTCAGCCTCCTTTTAGCCAGAATGGGGTGTTTATAGTTCCCCTATGAACTATCTCTTCTGCGGTAGGTTGCCCGTAAGAGTCACAATACAAGATTTACTTGACTATTGTAGTTTTTCTTGGAGAGAAAAACTACCAAGTAGTAACTCAAGAACATTGTGATTCTGAGTCTCGTGTTCACTTAGTGACACACGGAAAGCTCAATAGCCTCGAAAGTAAGCTCACCCTGTTAGGCTTAAAACTTTCGGTAAGAGTTCATAGATCGTGTAGTATCTTGTAAGTCCGTCTGTGTGAGTATGTCTGTATATGTAATCTTTGAGTTCATTTTGGTAGCCTTCTTCTTCGATGATTTCTCTGGTATTCATACCTGAGATGTTTAAGACCCGTTAGAGACAAAAATGGAAGTTGTCCAATTGGATGTCTCTCATTGGTTGCAGCGTTCGGCTGGTAGGTGTACTTTTTACAGAGGATCTACACATTTTTTTGCCTTTTTCTGATTTTGACAGCGACGGTTCGTCTTTTGTCAAAGTGGCAGTATTTTGCCAGTATGAGGAATCCCGAACTGAACGTCCTAGGTAGCGAAACTTGAAGTTTCATGCTTGCAGACTTTAAGGCTTCTCCAATTCTTAAAATACATTCTTCAGTGTATTCTTCTTGCGATTCCTCTCTTCCTCATATGTTGGGGCCTAGACTAGGAAGTATATGTTGATGTTGTCATACTTGCAACTCCATGTTGATGACGTCATCTCCTGAAGTATACTTGGTCCCTTGCTGTTCAATATGGTTTGAGCGATTGCACCATATTGTACTGGATTCGCTCTTGATGAAATTCATACTTCGCTAGACTCTTTTTCTTTCAGGCTTGTAGAGTGTACTACATTCTTCTGGCATGTTTGAGTCTTCTGCAATCTGCATGTACTAGACTTTTGAACAATCTAGTTTCCATATTAGGATCAGCTTACAACTCGATAAAAAACCTATACAGGACTTTACATTTTTCACCTAAGCTGAAAACTAACTAAGATGGCTTTTACATTCTTTGACCCACCAAAACATAATATAAAAAGGAAGGATATTTTTATCAAATTTCCTAACAATTTCCCCCTTTTTGGTGTGATCAAAGCCATCTCTTACCTAAGTTGTTGAGGAGCGAAGAACTTTTAGAGTTTTTACAAGTATGACGTTCAATCTATAAACTCGGAAGATTTCCCCTCAAATTCAGTTTGGAGAGATATTGCTCAATTAAATTTTCAAGTAAGTTTAGAGCAATTAATAATCTTAAGTACGCAAGAGAGCAAGAAGAAAACTTGAAAAGTCTTTGATAATGCAAACAGAAATACAAAACCGGACATCAACAGAGTAAACAGATAAATCAAAGAAGAGTTTAGAGGGATGATTTTACTTCTTCTCAGCTTTGGAAAGAGCGACAAGGAGTTCATAAAATTTGTCCATATTTACATAGGAACTTCTTTTGGCGTTCCTCATCAGCTTTCCTTCTTGTTTCTTCCCGCTCTTTGACGACACCAACCAGAGTGTCAATCCTCTCCTCCATTATTTTGAGGAATCGTTCATTTGATGCTTGGACGATTTCATGAACTTGTGTGGTAGACATATGTGAACTACTTGGAATAGTTGCGGCAGGAATGGAGAGTGGTTCTTCATTGATGATCATGCTCGAGGCGGAGGGATCTGCTTGGGGTTCAGGAGGAACTTCAGCTTGAATTCCGGGTGAGGATGCTCCTGCACCATTGGGAAGAGATTTGTGTGCTTCAGCTATTGATTCCCTTTGACGAGCATCATGAGCAAGTGATTCTAGAAGTCGGGACACCACCAAATGTACTTCAGCTGGTTCAAATGTAGAGTGTCTCACAATAGGCAAAGAGCTCCAAGCACGAAGTTTTCCTTGAAGAAACAGTTCATTTTCACATTCTCTTATAATTTCATTTTCTTCTGTAATAGGTCCCCACCTAGCGAGTTTATTCAGAGGTTCAATCCTGGGACACCAGTAATGTTTTACTGGTCCTCTTGGAGTCCTATCAATTGAAAGAAATGGCCCTCTATCGGTTCCAGTGGTAGAACTCCATGAACTCCAGGGATGCTTCTGAAGAAACGAATCTACATCAGTCTCTCTTTAATACAATCTTTGGTCATCTGGGGATCTCCTGACCGTACTCCCATCCATTAATTTGCCCATTGTTCCTCTAACCTCCAGTATGACCACCCGGGTCTATAGTACATGTTAGGAATATTGTTAGAAATATTACAACCTCTTGATCTTTATTGTATGTATTTTAGTTTTGGTGCATCAAAGCTTAGCTGATCTAGTGTCTAGCAACTTAGAATCGTGTCAAACTGTAAAAGTCTTGTATAGGATACACTTATTCGAGTTGTAATAGAACTAGAAGAAAAGATCGAAGATTGCTGAAGGATTCAGCAAAGCACAAGAAGAATGGTAGAAGACTCAAGCATGCATAAAGAAAATGTTGAAGGAGTCAGCAAGGATGAAGATTGCTAAAGAAGCTTGCAAACATCGAAAAGGCTAGCAAACATATAAAGAATGCTGGAACCACTTAATGGAAAGCTGAAGAAGTGAAGCAAGCCACTGCTGAATCTCAGCAGGATCGTTGAGATATCAGCAGACTACCAACTGCCAGCAAATGCATAAATCAACATTCAATACAGAGTCATGAAACAGAAGGATCCAAAATCTCATGGAAACCCGACGAATCAGAAGGAAGGATAATCAACAAACAAATGGAAGGTTTCCAGATTTAAACTCAAAGATCCGTTCTGACAAAGACGACGGAGATCTGAAGAGTCTTTGTACATTCGCAGAAAAAGAAAGACGAAGATTGGCAAGCAAACTCCCTTTGTCTAACGGATAAGATTCAAACAGAGGTTTGAATCTTTGACTATAAATAGGAGATCACGCGAAGAGCTTAAAAGCTTTTGACAATCTTAAAAAATTGGACAATCATTTCTGAGAAGCATTCCAGAGTTCCAACCTGAAAAGTTTGGCGATATAAATATCCTCAAGCTCACGCGTCATATTCTCTACACTGCCGAATTTATATTCGAGCATTCATCTAATCGAGACTTTGTAAAAGCTTTCAAATCCAAAGCTCGAGACCTTTGAAGTTCTATTGTAGGGTTAATATTAGGATTCTTTCTATCCTAGAAAGAATCTAGCAGTCACCTTGTTCTGCAAGAGTGATTATCACGGGCTACTACTGCAAAGGAAAGGTTCTGGGAAGAACTATAAAACTCCCAAGTTTGACGTCCAAGGAAAAAGGAGGTTTGTCCTCACTCTAAAGAGTGTAAAGGTGCAGATTAAAGATCGATTTGCTTGAAGGTGCGCGCTGACCAGACGAAGGAGCTGCTCAACGTTAGAGATCAAGTCTGACCTTGTAATCAATCTTAGTGGATTTCCAGTCGCAGAGACTGGAGAGTGGACGTTGAACATTTGGTTTGAACCACTATAAATCCCATGCTCATTTACTGCTTTTACTTCATTATTTATTGCTTGCTTTGAAACTCAACACATCAAGTGTTGCAGTATAATTTGAAGTAAATTTAACTAATAGTCGAGCTTAAACACATTTCATAAAAACTTGCTAAGTTGTGACCTTAGCAATATAAGTGCAAGATATTATTAACATTCCGTTGCAACTATAAACACTCTGATCGGGGACCAACAAGTGGTATCAGACCGGTTGGTCTTTACAGATTAGCTGTTTCTGAGTCGCTTAGGACCAAATCCATTTTCCTTGCATGTTTCTTGTGTTTTCTGTGTTAAGCTCAAGTTAAAGACAATGGCAAACGATGTGAAGTTGGGAAAGTTCTCTCCACAAACTTACAACACCTGGAAAAAGAGGTCGCTGATCACATTGAAGAACATACATCCTGAGATCCATTCTCACTGAGTTGACTGACGTGGAGTAAATTGTGCTTCAAGTTGGTGACAAGTGATACAGTAACAATCTCAACCCGTTTTGCTCAATGAATCCTCTTCCAATGATTCTTTCTTTGGAATTATCACCAAATAACACTAGTGGCCCTCATATCATGTTGAGCTCAATGAAGAGTTCTTTGATTCTTGTCATGTGAGCTAAACATTCGTTGTCGATGATCCACTCATTTCTCTCTCGTGGTACCTGTTCCAGCAATCACAAGGTTCGATTTTTAGGTCCCCGAGTATCTGCGGGTCCTACAGGATTAGCTCGTGTGATAAGCCCCTTAGGGTTCCACACTTTTGTGATCTTAAAAGCAGGTGTAGTCTTGTTGTTATCACTAGCAGGAACCTTTCCTTTTCCTTTTGAAATAATGCATGATTTCCAATTTGGAAGGTGTGACAGTGTGTGTAGTTCTCTTAGAAGTGTACTTCTGTTGAGAACCTCGGAATCTGGGTTCCAGATGTGAATACCTTGGCAGATGCTCGTTAAACAAGTATGGTCCACCTCGGTTAGTCTTCATAACCTTTAAATAAAAAGGGTGTTTTGCTCTGGCCTCAAGTAGGTGTTCCCCCTACTAGGTATACTCCCCCTCTTAAGTTGGACTTGAGCTGACCGGGTTGGGTGTTCAGCTTCGTTGCAGCATGTACTGACTGTTTGGCTAAATTGGTCAAATAAGCTGAATTCCTTGTAGTGACAACATACTTCTCTATCAACTTTTGCGGTCGTACTGACTTCCTGTCAGCATGAGATTTTGTTGGCTTAGAGTCTTGTTGTTTAACCAGCTTACCTTGGACTGATTAGGGTTTTTGGCTAACCAACCTTTAGCATTGTCAGTATGAGCTAGCACTTTGAATGCTACACCTTGACCACTTGACTCACACTGTGTACTAAGGTTTTCTTTTATAAAAATAATGGGCTTTTAGTACCAGCAGGTGCAGGGTTTTCACTGCTCAAATCATTTTCATATCCTAACCCTGACTTATCTGAAAGATCTTTCATGTTTTGCATGATTTCATCAAGCCCTCTTGAGCCTTTTTTAAAGAATCAAAGTTTCCCATCTTGCTCAAGGATGGTTAAGTTCAAGGATTTACACTCAAATTTTAAATCTTGAAAATCTTTAAGTAATGCTGAGTGTTCTTCCTTTAATTTTGCTTGCTCCTCACTGATATACCTCAATTTTGTAATCTCCTCGGTCAAAACTGAAACTTGTGATCTCAGTGAGGTGTTTTCTCCAGCTAATATATTCTTGATTTCATAGAATTTTATAAATTCATGCGATAAAATGTCTAATTTGATTTCTTCTGGGTCAGAACAGTATGACTCGGATCCATCAAAAGGTATGTTGAGCGAACAATAACAGATGAGGCAATAGCCTGCTCAATTGAAGTTGTGAGCGTTGTCTCAGCTTTTGCTTCAGAATCTTTCTCAACTTCTTCTTCGATTGCGACTAAGAATGCTAGTAGGGCTTCCTCGTCAGCTTCTTTCTCAGATGAGTACTCCTCATCATGATCGGGAATGTCCAACTTCTATGTTCTTAGCAGCGTGGCTTGTGCTACGACTTTTGATGCTCGAAGACTTTCCACAGTGCTTCCCTTTCCTCCTTGTCCACAGAAGAACACTCGAATCTTCTATTGGAATTTGTGGTCCAATTGCAGTCTGCCAAGTCTGCATATTCGGGACTCGATGAGAAAAACTAGGTCAGAACCCATGATTCTAGTCGTAGGTATAGGGCAGTCCAACTGTTGCCGATTTCCTAGGAGTCGATCCAACTGCACGACGCATGATATCAACCGTCAAATTTCAATGCTAGTGATTCTTCTCTGAATTAAATAGGGTTCGCTTGTCGCCTTATGTGCCACATTCTTTTTGCCAACCCTTACCTTTCAAAAAATCCATTCCCTACCTTTTTTCTGTTTTCTCAATGAAGAAAATGATGAAGCCACCTGATATCTCCAGAATCACCACCTTTTTGGGTGTGTTCAAAGACGAGGAAGAAGTATGGAATGAGCAGTAGAGATCATAAATATAGAGTAGAACAGATCGAAGAAGCAGTAGAAGTAGAAGAAGAAATCAGAAGGTTTCTTCTACATGGTCATCTCCTTCTACTAGCTGTCTCGTTCTAACTAGAGATGGACTGCTTGAGGCTCAATATGACACATTTAGAAAGGCATAGTCACTTAGAGAGATATTCGCTGCATGATGTGCATAAACTGTGAAACCAGCACATGCAGACGAATGAGAAGAAGCCCAGAGGGGAAGGTGAAAACGGAGAAGGAAGTCTCCATTTTTCTTTGCACTGCTGCTAGAATTACCTTTGCCAATAGCCCAACACCTCCCTAAGCAGAGAACTGCTGAAAGCCAGGATGAGGGAAGCTAAAAGCTGGTCAGAATATCAAACACACTTCCCTTGATGCAGTACTGTGCTTGGATGACAGTACCAACAACTACTAGTTGAAGAAGAAGACCAAGAGTAGCCTAACATAATCTTGTAATAGATTTGTATAGATTTATTGAGTTAGTTTATCCCAATACTTGTAATAGAAATACTTAAAGGATAAACTGACTTGTTGATGAAAATCTCTTTTTGTCCTATAATGGTCCTCATTCTTCATAGCTGAACTTACACAATCTTGTGTAATCAGCAAGCTTCTTTTTTGCTCTCTTGATTTACTTAAGATTTTAATGCTCTAAACTTACTTGAAATATTATAATCGAGCAATATCTCTCAAAACATATAAGGAGAAGATCTTAAGTAGAGTATGCTGAGTTTGAGAGGGAATCTTTCTGAGTTTGTAGACTGATAGTTCTTACTTGTAAAAACTCTAAAATTTTTCGCTCCTTATCAAGTTAGGTTAAAGATGGCTTTGACCACACCAAAAAGGGAAAAATTGTTAGAAATTTCCTTATTTTATTATAGTGTTTTGGTGGGTCAAAGTATGTAAAAGCCAACTTAGATACTTTCAGCATAGTCAGAAAATGTAAAGTCCTATATTGGATCTTTTGTTGAGTTGTAAGCTGGAGCTAATCTAAAGACTAGACTAGCTAATTAGTCTAGTATGCGCAAGAGACTCCACAGACAAAGGATCAAGCCGAACTTTTAAGTTTGGATGATTATGAGTCTAGCAGAAGAATTTGGATTTTGCCAAGTATGGGTCCAGCAAGTATGGTCTCATTGTATACGCCATACTTACCAACATAAGGACCAAGCATAAATCGAAGAATGATGTCATCAGCATGGACTTGCAAGTATGACAACACTAGCATGGACTTCCTAGTCCAGGTCCGAGCGCATAAATATTAGAAGAATCGGTTGAGGAACGTACTGAGAAAGTACAGACTTTAAGGATTGGAGATGCATGCCTTAAAGTCTGCAAGCACGAAACTCCAAGTTTCGTTACATAGGATAACAAGTATAAGATTCCTCAAACTGACAAATACTACCGTTCTAATACAAAGACGAACTATCGCTGTCATTGTCGGAAAAAGGCGAAGTAGGTGCATAATATCTGGAAAAGCACCACCTACATGCCTAGCGCAGCAGCCAACAGAGATACTCTATTGGACATCTTCCAATTTTTCTCTAACGGGCATTTATTTCAAACTTTCAACCTCACGGCTATAAATACCAAAGACTTCAACAAAAAGAAGGTTACCGAATTCATAGAATCAACATAATCAATCACCGAACTTAGTATGCAAAAGCTAACTGCTATCAAGCTTACTAAAATGTTCGAGGCTTTTTAAGCTTTTCCGTGTGTCGCTTTAGTGAATACGAGACTCAGAACCTTAGTGTTCTTGAGTTATTTCTTGGTAGTCTTTCTCTCCAAGAAAGACTACGACAATCAAGTACGTCTTGTACCCTGACTTTTACGGGCAACCTACCGCCAAGGAGATATTTCAAGGAGGAACTATAAACACCCCATTCCCACTACGAGGAGGTTAAGTGGTGCGCCCACACTCTGAGAAGCTGCGAAGCGAAGAATCAAGCAAGGACTATGCGAGTGTGTTTGTGGATCGGTGGATAAGGCATTTACCGACAAGCTATAGATCGTAGGAGCACCTGTAAAAGTTCTAAGCTTAGTGGATTTTCAGACTTAGGTCTGAAGAGTGGACATATGACAGTTTAGTCCGAACCACTATATATCGTTTGTCATTTAGTGTTTTATTTCATACTACCAGTTTATTTCTCTTTAAAACTCAACACTCAAGTGTTGTAGTATATTCTGAATACTGACATTAAGCATACTTGACGTTAAGTACCTGAATAGATTTAACAAACCAAGCTAACACGACACCCTCAGCTTGGATTAGTGCAAGTTTACAGAACAAACAACTTAATTTTCGTTGTGCATATATTTTCTACTCTGATAAACCGGGACCTAAAGTAATTTATTTCTTAAATATTGTTTTGATAAGTCAAATATTCCACTAGAATAGAGAGTCTCTAGTTCAGGATTAGTTCAAATTTGTAATGTCTTATATATATGAATTATCGAGTTGTAATAGGAACTGATCAAGCCAGTTAGGGAAGAAATTGAGCTACCAGCAAAATCACCAGCATGGAGTCATGGGTATTTGCTGGCCGAAAGGCCTTCGCCAGCAAATCATCCTACACACGAAGACTTCTTACTGACCCTTCACCACCAACAAAAGAGTGACCAACAACTATCAACAACAAATGCGATTCCCAAATGCAAATAGAAACATCTAACCAAGACAAGCTCAACTTTTCAAGACCTAGACTTTAAGATTGGAGAACTTAAAGTCTGTGGAACACTTAAAGCTTGTTCGTCCAATGAATCAACCAGCAAATATTCATCATGCTGGGTAAAAAGAGTCGTTTTGACCAAAGTAGCAAAAGTCTACCTGCTCTAACAGAAAATACACGCAAGTCAGAAAAAATGAAACTTCAGCGGGATACGATCCTTTTGTCTCACAACAGTTCCAACTAGCTAGATATTTAGACCTTCCAAGGAGCGCCTATAAATAGAGGCTGCAAATCACCTTGAGAAGGTCACCAATTCCGAATCACAAAATTGCCATTATCAATATTCTGACAAACTACTGTGATTTTTGCTGATTTCACGAAAGCTACCAAACTTTCATATTCAAAAGCTTTCAGGCTAATTCTATCATCTTCTTGTGTTCCTTCTTGAACACGAGGTTCTGTGCATTTTGCAAGAGCTACTTCCGTTTTCTTACTTTCATAATAACAAAACATCTTGGAGTTGTCACTTACCCGGTGGCAACTATCGGGTGTATACAAAAAATTGATGTTCTTGAGCAGAACTCAAACCCTCACGTCCAGTTTGAAGGCCAAATGGTGTGCCCACGCTTCAAGCCTAGAGAAGCTCTGGATTCCAAGACTTGGTGAGTGTGCTAGTGGACTGGTGGACGCGACATTTATCAGCTAGCAATACATTGCTGACATCCTTGTAATCTCAAGCTTAGTATTTCCAAATTGAGCGTCTAAAGATAGGATGTAGGATGGTGTAGTCCGAATCTTCTATAAATCCTAGTGTTATTTACTATTTTCTTAAAGCTTTGCACACTGGATTTAAAATCCAACACGTCAAATGTTGGAATATTACTAGTAATTTGACTTAGCAATATACGATCTACTAAACAACCATTTTTTTGAATCTTAGCTGGTGCAGAACAATCAGCTTGGAGGGCCAACCGCAGTAAACAATTTATCTTCTGTTGTGCACGCTAACTCTGATTCTGGACCAACACTAATATTTTAATTAGAAAGTTTTTTTTTGTTGAGTTATTGACCGGGGCAGTGATAATATTCAATTTTAGGTTATGTGATATATAAAAGTTAAATTAATATTTTATTAAATGATTGAGATATGGTATGTCATTCATTAAATACTCATTTTTCAAATTGATTCAACATCTAAGGTATATGGTATGCCATTCATTAAATACTCATTTTTCAAATTGATTCAACATGTAAGGTATCTTGTAAATGTTGAATTATTATGATTTTCTAGAATGTATTAAAAATCACACATATTACTAGAATATATACCAAATTATTTCTATTTAATTTTATTTATGATGTGAACAAAAATTCAGCAACATAGAATTTGATAAGTTACAATAATTTTATTATGTTTACACGTTGATGTGTAAATTTGTGAATGTTGAGTGTCAGCCAAGTAGCAAGCAATATCAACTTTTATTACGAATCATGCATAATATTAAAAAATCTACAAAATTACCAATTTTGTTTCAATTTATGATAGGAGCAAAAATTTAAACTTGAAAATTTGATGCAACTCACTGATATTGGCGTAGGGGTTTAAGTGCATTGTCTATGTTCAATTCAATAGGTAATGTAATGTTTTGATACCCCTAAGTCCGTTGCACGAGCCCTAATTACTGCCGAGACCCGAAGCTCTTTCTGACTGAGGAGCTTTCCACTTTGCCCAGACTTTTCTCTTCCTACGGCTTCAAATCAGTTGTTTCTTGACTTCTTCCTACAAGGATCATCGTCGGAGAGCTGTCGCGGTCGTGTGCGGGCCTCCAAAGCCTTTGCCGATGGGTTTTGAAGGCTCAGTACTCACCTGAGCTCGTCCTCCTGCCCTACTACGAACCGCAGACGAAGGATGGGTTGCTGGCCCTAAATTCTACCCACCCAAGCACTCAGTAACACTCAGCTTTTAGGAATCGCTCAAGAACTTACAAGTGAAGAGAGAATTTTTGTTTAGAGAGAGAGCTGCGCTGACTTGCAAATGAGATTAGGGTTTTTGGAGAGTCAACCCATTTCTATTTATATATGGGCTAAGAAGAGATAATATGGCCAAAAGAATTTGGTTTTGGGCCAGCAACGGAATAACAAACTCACTCACAAAATATTGCTAGAGTGAATTTGCTTGGGTAATATATTTGGGCCTACATAATCCCAACATCCTCCACCTTAGGCCCATAGTTTGCAGGAGGGGCTTTATATTTGGTGGTCATCTTAGCCGGTGCCTTGCATTATTCATATACAAGGACTTTTCTGGGCATACACAAAGTGATGCCTGGCTGAGGAGTAGACACACGATCATGAAGGGATAGTACTGTTGGAATTGTATACATAAAAGCATTATGATTGGTATATTAGGAAACATTATGTTTGATATACTGGTAATCATTAATGACTTGCAATAAACAACTCCTGTCTGAATTAACAATCATACGATGCGAACAAACACATCCAGTTATCTCGTCGTTAGGGAGATCATACGGTGTGTAAGAGATCACAGAAGATCGTATAGATCGTTCGACCTAGCGAGATATAAACAGTTATCACAACTGAGATAATTTCTGGTTTGGTTGTCGGTTTAGGCTGCGTCACACAAGTTCATAAGTGGTTTATCTTGACTGCTTTGTGTGACCGGTACATCTCAATGTATTGATAGGATCAACAGTGAGATGAACCATTCTA
>JAPKLW010000385.1:220524-251590 GCA_026898455.1 Plectranthus barbatus | reverse complement strand
TGAATTAATTAATGAATGTCTGAAACCTTAAATATGGGGATTAACCATGTCAATGCAACCCGTTCCTAATAACGTGGTAATAAAGGGGTAAGTCAGCATTAATTCTCTGGTGGCATGAATTAATGTTTATTAATTAATTATGTTCTGGGTTGAACATGGAATTAATTAATAGGATGCCCACTTTATTATTTGCATTTGATCCATGGTCTGGCCCAACACTGCTTAGAGCCCTTTAGGGTTTATTAAACCCTAATAGCTGATAACTCTCTTAAAGAGTTATTATTTTGTGTCTAGTTGTGGTTAATAATGTTTTAGTATAGCTTGTTTATAGGATAAGTGAGTAAATTTAGGTTATTTGGTTAGTATTTTAAATTCGAGTCCAATTTGTTGTGTTTAGTTAATAAATGAGTTTTTGCAGAAGAAGTGGTTGAGTTGTATCACAGGTTTACTATGCTGAAGCATGACGAGAGCATGAAAGGTTGATAAGATGCTACAGCATAGGAGTGGCATGAGTTACATATGAGGAATGAATCTTTGGGACCACAGCAGACAGGATCTTTGCACTTTTCAGATCTTGCCCCAAAAGCAGACACGTGTCGCTCAGAAGAGAAGTCAGAGCTAGAAAGCAGATAGAAAAGCCACGTGTAAGGCCTGGATGGAGTTGAAAAGAGACAGAGCAGATATTTTGAAGGGGGACAACAGAGAGAAAAAGAAAAAAAATCATACAGGAGGAGATCGGCATAGGTTTTTGGAGCAAGGGAGAACGAAGAGTTCGTGGGAAGCAGCAGTGGCAGTTGCAAAAATCACGAATAGTTTATCTTTCCTTGAAAAACTTATTTGATATTTTATTGTGGATGATGTTCGTAGATATGAACTTGAATGTTATTTTCTTTTTGACCTTTGTAAGCATGAGCTAAACTCTTTAAGCTCGGGTTATTGACTGGTTGTCTTCTTGAATATATGTTAAAGCTGTTTTTGTGATAAATTTGGTGTTTGAGTATGATTCTGGTTTGTTTGTCGACCTAAACACGACGGTGGCAGGTAGAGAATCTCGCCTAGTGAGACCGAGAGGAGATCTAGGATGAGGGAATCATGATCAATCTTATGTTCTAGTGTAGACATACATGGAATCTGAGACTTGCAAAAGTCCTTGTTTTAAAGTGGATTGTTTGAAGGCAAAACTTACCATAGACATATGGAGGTTAGCACAAAAGCATAGATCTAGTGCTATGATGATAGGCTAGGCAGAAAGGAGAGTGGCTGCAAGACCCAGCGTTAATGCATGAACAATGCTACAGCATATAGGAGAGGAGATAAACAAAAGTCAATAACCCGAGTGCATTTTATTATCGATTTAAAACCATATTCTAGTTGTTTATGATTATCTTGTGGGAAGAAATAGTATTAATTGTTTTAGCACTATTTTGTTTCCTTTTATATGCTTTTCTTTTGATTTAGTTTAGAAGAAGTTACAAAAACCACCTAATTTACAAGCAATAGAATGTGCACGGTTCACTTTCACTCTCTTGGGTACGATATCCGGACTTAGATCTGTATTACTTGTTTGACATACGTGCACTTGCGTATTAATTTCATAGCTACTAGCACAACAACAAGTTTTTGGCGCCGTTGCCGGGGAGTGATTGATATTGAATCTGAATGCTATTCTATTGTTTGAATTTTCATGCGCAGTTGTTTGACTGAAGTTATAGGAAACTAATCATTTTCTGTAATTGTAGGGAACTCTAACGGTGTATGAGCGAGGAAACATTTAGAGAAATATTTTTATTTGATCCAGAGATAGAGAGAACTTTTAGAAAGAACAGAAGAAAGCAAAAAGCTAGAAAGATGGCTGAAAGAGTTCTTGAGCCAGAAGATAATCTGGAACCGGTTGATGAAAGGGATAGAGTAATCAGAACTTATACTGCACCAAGGTTTTTGGAGTTTGATATAGGGGTTGCAAGGCCAGAGGTTCAGGCACAGCACTTTGAGTTGAAACCTGTGATGTTTCAAATGCTGCAGAGTTTGGGGCAATTTGGGGGAACAGTTACAGAAGATCCACACTTGCATTTGAAATCTTTTCTGGAAATCTGTGATAATTTCAAGCTGCAAGGAGTTACACCCGAAGCCTTAAGAATGCGGTTATTCCCTTTTTCTTTAAGGGACAGTGCAAAAACCTGGCTCACTAATTTGCCATCAGGGTCTGTTCCTACCTGGAACAAGCTGACTGAAACCTTTCTATTGAAGTACTTCCCTCCAACCAGAAACGCAAGATGCAGGAATGCGATCATGGCATTCAGGCAAGATGATGAGTCAGTTAGCGAGGCATGGGAAAGATTCAAGGAATTGCTGAGGAGATGTCCGAATCATGGAATACCATATTACATTCAGATGGAAATCTTTTACAATGGGTTGAATGGTAATTCGAGAATGATGATAGATGCTACATCTGGAGGAGCACTGTTGGACAAGACATACAATGAAGCTTGTGAAATTCTGGATAAGGTGGCTGCCAACAATTATTTATGGGCAAACTCAAGGGCAGCAGCTATTTCTACTCCTAAGGTTGCAGGAGTGCTGGAAGTTGATCCAATGAAAGCGTTGACTGCACAAATGGAGGCTCTAGGAGCAACTATGAAGAGTATTGAGAAGAATACCAGTCCAAGCAAAGCAACTCCAATGTGTGGAGAAACCTCAGGACCTTTGGATTGTATTTATTGTGGGGAAGGCCACCAGTTTGAAGAATGCCCATCAAATCCAACATCGGTTTGCTATGTAGGAAACATAAATTATCACCATCAGAATAACAATCCATATTCAAATACATATAATGCTGGCTGGAGGAACCATCCAAACTTTTCCTGGTCTGGACAAGGAAATCAAAACGCTGCAGCAAGAGAGCAGCATTATAACAAGGGAGGTTATAGTCAACAGCAGAGTCTAGAAGCTCCACCTCCAAAACAAGAGAAAACCATGGAGGAAATGATGAAGGAGTTCATGACTCAAAATGAAGTGCGACTTAAAAATCAAGATGCTCTGATTCAGAGTCAAGCATCCTCTCTAAGGAGTCTGGAAATGCAAATGGGGCAATTAGCCAATGATTTGAGAAGCAGGCCACCGGGAGCATTGCCAAGTAACATTGAGAATCCTCTGAATGGAAAGGAACAATGTAAGGTTGTCACACTTCGAAGTGGGAAACAGTTTGAAGAAAGAAAAGCTGAAAATTTGGAAGCCGGAGAGGGATCATTATCAGGAACCACAATAACTAAGGAGAATCCGCAGAAAGAAAAGTTGCTGGAAAAGGAAGTTGAGTTACCTGATTTGAGAGCAGATGAAGATTCTGTGGAGAGACCTGCAGAAGTACCAGAGAATAATATTTCTAAGGCTAAGAGGAAATCTGGATTGGAGGAATATGATTATGTACCACCACTACCATACCCAACCAGATTCAAGAAGCAAAAGGAAGAGGAGCACTTTAAGAAATTTCTGGAGATGCTAAAGCAGATTCACATCAACGTACCATTAGTGGAAGCTCTTGAACAAATGCCGACTTATGTGAAGTTTTTGAAGGATATTTTGTCAAAGAAGAAGAGACTAAAGGAATTTGAGACTGTATCGTTGTTTGAGGAAGTAGGTGGACCTCTGAGGAGTCAGATTCCAGCCAAGTTGAAGGATCCAGGAAGTTTCACCATTCCTTGTTCTATTGGAGGTCGAGATGTAGGTAGAGCTCTATGTGATCTGGGGGCGAGTGTGAACTTAATGCCATTGTCAATCTTTAAGAAGTTAGGCATTGGGGGAGCTAGACCTACTACCATTTCTCTTCAGTTAGCAGATAGATCCACTGTACATCCTGAAGGGAAGATTGAAGATGTACTTGTGAGAGTGGATAAGTTCATCTTCCCTGCAGATTTTATTATTCTGGATTATGAAGCAGACAGAGAAGTACCAATCATTTTGGGAAGACCATTCCTTGCTACAGGAAGGACACTGATTGATGTAGAGAAAGGAGAGCTGATTATGAGAGTACAAGATGAGCAAGCTATTTTTAACTTATTTAATGCTATGAAGGTCCATGATGACCCTGAGGAATGCTTTTCTATGGACATATTGGAGTCAGTAATCGAAGAATATTTTGAAGAAAATCATTCTGGGAAGAAAGATGATGCTGAGGAATTACCCAGTGAAGCTGCAGCATGGGTAGAGCAAGGGCAAAAGTTTGGGGGAGTTAGGCAACCATTTGAGCCATTGGATCTGTTGTCTAGAGAAATAAAAGGAACCAAGTCTTCTATGGAGGAACCCCCAGAATTAACTCTGAAACCTCTACCTGCTCACTTGAAATATGCTTATTTGGGTGAATCAGATACATTACCTGTGATCATAGCAGCAAATTTGAAGGAAGAAAATGAGCAAAGTCTGTTGGAGTTGCTGAAAAGCACAAGCGAGCAATAGGATGGACTATATCTGACATCAAGGGGATAAGTCCCACAATTTGTATGCATAAGATTCTGATAGAGGAAGGAAGCAAAAATTCCATTCAGCCACAGAGGAAGTTAAATCCCAATATGAAGGAGGTAGTGAAGAAAGAAGTGATCAAATGGCTGGATGCAGGAATCATATTTCCCATTTCTGATAGTTCTTGGGTAAGCCCTGTGCAATGTGTTCCCAAAAAGGGTGGAGTCACAGTGGTTCAGAATGAGAACAATGAGATGATCACTACAAGAACAGTAACCGGATGGAGAATTTGCATTGACTACAGGAAGTTGAATGATGCAACAAAGAAGGATCACTTTCCTTTACCATTTGTAGATCAGATGCTGGACAAGCTAGCTGGACAGGAATTCTACTGTTTCTTGGATGGATATTCAGGATATCATCAAATAGCCATAGCTCCAGAGTATCAAGGATTAACCACATTTACTTGTCCTTATGGAACATTTGCCTTTAGGAGGATGCCTTTCGGGTTATGCAATGCTCCAGCAACATTTCAGCGCTGTATGATTGCTATTTTCTCTGAGATGATAGATAATGGATTGGAAATTTTTATAGATGACTTTTCAGTATTTGGGGAAGATTTTGAAGCATGTCTGGTGAATTTGGAAAAGGTTTTACAATTGTGTGAGAAATCACAGTTGGTGCTGAACTGGGAGAAATGTTGTTTTATGGTGCAACAAGGAGTTGTCCTGGGGCATAAGATATCAAAAGCTGGGATGGAAGTTGATCCAGCCAAAATTGAGGTGATTGAAAAGATGGCAGTACCAAGTTCAGTCAGAGCAATTAGGAGTTTTTTGGGGCATGCAGGATTTTACCGAAGATTCATTAGGGATTTCTCTAAAATTGCAAAGCCTCTATCTGAGCTACTTGAAAAAGACAGGAAGTTTGAATTTTCTCCACAATGTATGGAAGCATTCTTGAAGCTAAAGTCTGCTCTAATTTCTGCACCAATTATGCAACCACCAGACTGGAATTCTCCATTTGAACTCATGTGTGATGCCAGCAACTTTGCTTTAGGAGTAGCTTTGGGGCAGAGGAAGGAGAAAATTTTCAGGGTGATCTATTATGCAAGTCGAACCCTTGATGGAGCTCAGAGGAATTACACAACCACAGAGAAAGAGCTGTTAGCTGTGGTGTTTGCTTTTGACAAATTCAGATCATATCTGGTGGGGTCCAAAGTAATTGTTTACACAGACCACTCAGCAATCAAGTATCTAATGGCCAAGAAAGATGCCAAGCCAAGGCTGATTAGGTGGATTTTACTATTGCAATAATTTGATATTGAAATCAGAGACAAGAAAGGGACTGAGAATCAAGTTGCAGATCAGCTTTCCAGGCTGGAGAATATCAATGAAGAAGAAGAGATTGAGCAAGTCAATGATAAATTTCCAGATGAGCAGCTGATGAGATGTGAAGAGAAAGCTCCATGGTATGCTGATATAGCTAACTATTTGGCTACTGGGAGGAAACCTTATGGAGTCAAGGGGCAGAAGTTGAAGAGATTTCTCCATGATGCGAAGTACTATTATTGGGATGATCCGATGTTGTACAGACTAGGATCAGATCAAGTCTTTAGAAGGTGTGTACTAGAGAAAAATATGCAAGCAATTTTGGCAGACTGCCATGCTGCAGCATATGGAGGGCACTACGGTGGACAGAGAACAGCTGCAAAAGTTCTTCAGTCAAGTTTCTTTTGGCCCACTATTTTTAAAGATGCATTCTCATTTGTGAAGAATTGTGATAGATGTCAGAGGGTTGGAAACTTGCCTGCTAGAAATGCAATGCCATTGAACAACATAATTGAGGTAGAATTGTTTGATGTGTGGGGAATGGATTTTATGGGTCCCTTTCCAATGTCTTTTGGGAATGAGTATATTTTATTGGCAGTAGATTATGTGTCTAGATGGGTGAAAGCATGTGCTTGTGCCCGCAATGATTCAGCTACAGTAATGAAGTTCCTCCACAAGAACATTTTTACCAGATTTGGCACACCAAGAGCTTTAATCAGTGATGAAGGTACTCACTTCATCAATAAAAGTTTGTCTGCAATGTTGGCTAAGTATAATGTCACCCACAAAGTTTCCACAGCGTACCATCCACAAACTAATGGGCTAGCAGAGCTTTCCAATCGGGAAGTAAAAAGTATCCTTGAGAAGGTGGTGAATGTGACCAGGAAGGATTGGTCTAAGCACCAGGATGATTCACTTTGGGCATACCGGACTGCTTATAAAACTCCTTTGGGAATGTCACCTTACAGGTTGGTTTTTGGAAAAGCTTGTCATTTGCCTTTGGAGTTGGAGCATAAAGCGTATTGGGCAACAAGGAAGTTGAATTTGGATCCGAAGTGCAGTGGTGCAAGGAGAATGTTGCAGCTGAATGAGCTTGATGAATTGAGGCTGCAGTCTTATGAAAATGCCAAGTTGTACAAAGAGAAGGTTAAGAAATGGCATGACAGCAGGATTTCTGAGAGGAAATTTGAAGAAGGACAGAGAGTTTTATTGTTCAACTCCAGGATGAAGTTATTTCCAGGGAAGCTGAAATCTCGATGGTCCGGACCCTTTGTAGTGGTTAAGGTGTATCCACATGGAGCAGTGGATCTGAAGAATGAGGACACTGGAGAAACATTCAAAGTAAATGGAGCCAGGGTGAAGCATTATCATGGAGGAAGCATAGACAAGGAAAATGCTTCCATTCCTATTGAAGAACCTTGAGCATCAGAGCCCCTGAACCATTGGAAGGAATGTCATCAAAGCTGCATAAAAATTGGTTCAGGGAGTAACAAGTTTAATTTAATGCATTTTATTATTTGTTTTATGATTAGTTTAATAGTAGTTATCTATGTTTGCTACAACATGTAAATAGCATGATTTCTTTATTTTAGGTAGTTAAATTCCGTGTGTTAGAGTAAAATTAGAGTTAATTTTATATTTCGTATATTTTATTTGAAGTGTTAGTTGATAGATTAGGAAAAATCTAAAATTTTATGTGAATATTTATTTTTGCACTGAGTAAGAAAAATTAATTAAAGAAAATGTTACAGAAAAGGGACACATGGAGGGCAAATAACCGCTGAGGAACTGTTGTTGCTGATGTCATCGGAAGCGGAATTACTTTTGGCAGGTTTATTTGTGGTGGTTAAATTTTGAATTTTATAATGTGTCGTTTCACAAGAAGTCAAAGGGTTTCCTAGTTCTGTATATATCTTTTCTGCATTCGAGAATTCTGAAAAAAAAGGAGAACCTCACTATTTTGGGTAATTGAGAGAAGAAAGCGACAAACTGAACAAGAAAGCCGAAGGTCTGTGAGGTTAAAGAGTCAATGTAAGTATCCTGTCTCTTGCATTTTATTTGTTGATTCTGCAAATTGCAATTAGTGAGAGAACATGGAGAAACATGCAACTAACGGTAAATTTTTCAAGTTTGAACTTTCTGAAGATTGTTTGGAATTTTGGTTTCGTCTGAAATTTCTGGTTTGAAACTTCTTGTGAATTACATGTTTGTTGTTTGAGGACATTACATTGTGATGGGTAGTCGAATTTTAGGGCTAGAATGTGGTATGTTTTACATGTGCGAGACAAAAAGGGGTTGGATCGTTCTTCTTTAGGGCTGTTTGAAAATTAGGATTCGAGTAAAGGAAATTATCTGACCTCTTATTTTTCTTGAAGTCTGTGAGCCAAACTTTCTGATTCATACTGAAGCATAAAGTTTGGGGGAGGGTATTTTCTTTGCTTGGATGAATTTGTGTGAGAAAGCCTGTTTTGTTAGAATTTAGGAGATTTTTCTGTGCATTGTGTTTGACAAGGTATCGAGTGCTTATTTTCTAATTTGGGTTGAGTACAGAAACATCCGAGATGAAAACTAAGCAACCAGCAAAAAGGAAGCCTGGTTCAGTGGAAAGTCCAAGTCCCAGTTCTGAGAAGAAAGGAAAGGCACAGGAGAAGCCAGTGCGAAGATCTGGTCGAACTGCAGTTGCAACCATGGCTAATAGGAATGCAAAGCTTCCGAAAACAAGTGCAGACAACCCGGTGGAGGTTCCTGATGAAGACCCACCTGTTGCAAAGAAGGAAACGCAGTCTGAAAAAGCCAAGAGGGAAAAAGAAGGTTTGAAGAA
Organism: Plectranthus barbatus; assembly: GCA_026898455.1. Classification (NCBI taxonomy): domain Eukaryota; kingdom Viridiplantae; phylum Streptophyta; class Magnoliopsida; order Lamiales; family Lamiaceae; genus Plectranthus; species Plectranthus barbatus. Next base: position 242,989 of record JAPKLW010000385.1, on the reverse strand, counting down.
GTTGATCCGTGCTGCTGAACAATTACGATTGATTGAAGTGGCCAGGGAGAAGTCTGCAGGAAGTAAGAAAACTACACCATCTACCTCAAGCACGAAGCAAAAGGAACAGAAAAAGCCAATTGCAAAAGTGCAACCCAAGAAAACGGTTACCCCAGTGAAGGAATCAAGGCAGAAAAAGATCGAGGATAAAAAACAAATCGAGGAGGAAAATTCTGAGGATGAGGAAAGTGAAGAAGCAGAACAAGAGGAGGAAGCAAATGAAGAAAGTGAAGAAGTCAATGAAGGGTCTGAAGAAGAGCAGAACTCAGAAGAAAGATGATGCTGAGGCATCAGAAGAGCAAATGACAGACGAGCAAGAGTCTGAAGATGAATCTGAGAAGGTGGAAACTGAAGAAGAGGAAGAGAATGAACCACCAAAGAAGGCTGGTAAGAGAAAAAGAGAGGAAGAAGCCTCAACAATTGACCCAAATCAAATTCAGAGAAACCCAACGACTGGAAGGAGGATCAAGGTTGTCGCAGTAAAAGAAGGAGAAACCTCTGTGAAGGCTCAACAGAAAGAGAAGATGAGCAAGAAAGAGCAAATTAAAGAAGGAAAGAAGAAAGTGGGTAAAGAAGCAGTTCTAACCCCAGAAGAGATTGATAATATTCCGAAGTTTTCATCCAAGACACACAAAGGAAGAATGAAGTTGGTAATGGAGAGGCAGTTGCTGATTGAAAGAGGGTTCAAAAGCTTGAAGGTGTTACCTGAAGACGTGTTGAAGCAAGTTGAGCATCAGGGGTGGGAGAACTTTGTGTTGCCACCACCCTATCCTGTTACCGCACTGGTCAAGGAATTCTACGCAAATTGTGAACAACCGTCTGCTGACAAACCTGAGATAGTCGCCACTGTTCGAGGAAATAAGGTGAAGTTAAATGCTGAAACAATACATGAGGTGTTTGGAACTCACGCACCGGAATCAGATGAATTCATTGAGGTCTGTTTCACACCTACGAAGAGGCAATTAGATGAAGCCCTCAAAGTGGTAGGACTACCGGGAGCCAGGTGGAACGATGAAGCAAAGGACAACAAGTATTTGCTTTCAAAGTTCCTACACTCAGAAGCGAACCTGTGGTTACAGTTCTTGAAGAATAGAATTAGCCCAACCACGCACAATACTAATATTGGCCAGGACCGTATTTTGATGATTGCCGCTATCTTGAAGGGTGATCCGATTAACTATGCGCCATTTCTGATTGATGCGGTTGGCTATTCTGCTTCAAAAGAGCGAGGACCACTTTACTGCCCATCTCTGATTTCCGAAATCTGCAAGAAGGCTGGAGTTCCATCCCATGATGAGGAACCGCGAAAGACCTCAAGGACCTTCTTCAACATTGAGTATCGGCGTCAAAGGCACGAGAATTCACAAAAGAAGGAAGGGGTGGAGCCTTCGTCTGCTGACCAAGTTTCTGTGCAGGTATTGCAGGGAAGGTTGGACGACATCTCTGAGCAAAATGGTCAACTGCTGAAGGAGTTTGAAAATCTCAGCACAATGATGATGGAGATGCAATTCCAAACCGAGGAACTGGTGAAGAAGCTTGATGGCATGAAAGCTGAGAAGGGAACATCCGCTGTTGTGAAGAAGAAGAAGTCTGCCTGAAGGCCGTGGTCAACTCTAAACTTGATCTTTTGAACAAAACTCTGTTTTAAATTTATGTTTGTGTGAAGATGTTGGGTGAATGTTTAACCCTTAGTATTTTAGTCTGTTGTTTTAATCGTTGTTTTCGTAATGGATGTTTAGTAGGTTGAAGTATTAATATTTTGTCTAAGTATCTTGTCTTGGGGTTCGATGATGTGTGTGTGAGTATTCTTGCGGTCTTGAAATTTCATGATTGATGCTTGAGTGATAGGGAGTCAACCCCCAAAATTTTTAAGTTTAACTTTAGGATGATAGATTGGCTTGAATAACAGAAGTTGTGGTTATTTGTTTTGAAAACCTGATATGCTAAGTGCTTGGGTTTAGGCGGTACTTTGGTTTTGCTTAGAAAAAGGGCATGTGAGGTGCTACCTACTTGAAAATTTAGGCTATTTGAAGCGAAATTTGAATGAGCATCACATGGAGAAATGATCTAGGCATTCTTTGTATCTTTGTGCCGGCAGAAATGTTTTTCATTGCATTACAATTACCCTTGCACCTAGATTTGAGCTTTGAGCCTTTTTGTTGATTTTGACCATAAAAGATGTGAGCTAATTTCCCATCCACTCACCCCGATTTGAGAGGTAGTCTTGTTTAGGTTCTTCCACTTATAAGTTAGAGAAATAAGGGAAGGATAGAAATGCAATAGATTGATTATGTAGAAGCTTGCGAATAAACCATGCTACAGCCTGTAAGGAGCATGTGTATATATATAAAAAAAAAAATAGAAAGTAAGAAAGAAAAGAAGAAGAAAAGTGAGAAAAAGTTAGATGGGATAAATAACCATCTAGAAAAAGAGCTTTTAAGCATGAGAGAAGTTTGTAGTTCGTTCTATTTTGTCTCAGGAATAAACCCTAAGTGGAAGACCTATGACACTGCTTCTCAAATCTATGAGTCACTTCATCCATAACATACATACCTTAGCCACAGCCTTACATTAGAAGCTCAAAAGACCTTTTGATCTTGATGTGGTGCAAGTTCTATTAGTAGAGAATGTGCTGAAATTGGAAGGTAGTCAAAAACAGTAGCATCAATGATCATGAAAGTTTAAATAGAAGTTAAGTCTAAACTTTAGCACTTGTTAGCTATCTTGCTGAAAAGTTTTGCAACTCTGATTTTCAAGCTAGTTTAGATTTCTTTGATTAAACTTACTAAAGTGTGGTGGCTGAAGCTTGATCACTTGGATATCATGAATGAAATTTTTCTTTTTAATTTTTTTTAGTGTGAACTGAGAATTCCAAGACAAGAATATGTAAATTGTGTCTGTTTAGTTGTTGAGTCTTAGTTGCTTGGGGACAAGCAACATCTTAAGTTTGGGGGAGTGATAACTCTCTTAAAGAGTTATTATTTTGTGTCTAGTTGTGGTTAATAATGTTTTAGTATAGCTTGTTTATAGGATAAGTGAGTAAATTTAGGTTATTTGGTGAGTATTTTAAATTCGAGTCCAATTTGTTGTGTTTAGTTAATAAATGAGTTTTTGCAGAAGAAATGGTTGAGTTGTATCACAGGTTTACTATGCTGAAGCATGACGAGAGCATGAAAGGTTGATATGATGCTACAGCATAGGAGTGGCATGAGTTACATTTGAGGAATGAATCTTTGGGACCACAGCAGACAGGATCTTTGCACTTTTCAGATCTTGCCCCAAAAGCAGACACGTGTCGCTCAGGAGAGAAGTCAGAGCTGGAAAGCAGATAGAAAAGCCACGTGTAAGGCCTGGATGGAGTTGAAAAGTGACAGAGCAGATATTTTGAAGGGGGACAACAGAGAGAAAAAGAAAAAAAAATCATACAGGAGGAGATCGGCATAGGTTTTTGGAGCAAGGGAGAATCGTGGGAAGCAGCAGTGGCAGTTGCAAAAATCACGAATAGTTTATCTTTCCTTGAAAAACTTATTTGATATTTTATTGTGGATGATGTTCGTAGATATGAACTTGAATGTTATTTTCTTTTTTACCTTTGTAAGCATGAGCTAAACTCTTTAAGCTCGGGTTATTGACTGGTTGTCTTCTTGAATATATGTTGAAGCTGTTTTTGTGATAAATCTGGTGTTTGAGTATGATTCTGGTTTGTTTGTCTACCTAAACACGACGGTGGCAGGTAGAGAATCTCGCCTAGTGAGACCGAGAGGAGATCTAGGATGAGGGAATCATGATCAATCTTACGTTCTAGTGTAGACATACATGGAATCTGAGACTTGCAAAAGTCCTTGTTTTAAAGTGGATTGTTTGAAGGCAAAACTTACCATAGACATATGGAGGTTAGCACAAAAGCATAGATCTAGTGCTATGATGATAGGCTAGGCAGAAAGGAGAGTGGCTGCAAGACCCAGCGTTAATGCATGAACAATGCTACAGCATATAGGAGAGGAGATAAACAAAAGTCAATAACCCGAGTGCATTTTATTATCGATTTAAAACCATATTCTAGTTGTTTATGATTATCTTGTGGGAAGAAATAGTATTAATTGTTTTAGCACTGTTTGGTTTCCTTTTATATGCTTTTCTTTTGATTTAGTTTAGAAGAAGTTACAAAAACCACCTAATTTACAAGCAATAGAATGTGCACGGTTCACTTTCACTCTCTTGGGTACGATATCCGGACTTAGATCTGTATTACTTGTTTGACATACGTGCATTTGCGTATTAATTTCATAGCTACTAGCACAACAACAATAGCCCATTCTCAGATCTATATAAATAGATGAATCTCTCATTTTCCCACATAAGTTTGAAGTTTCAAATCAGAAACCCTAGAGAGATTGTAAGAGTGTGGGCGGCTGTAGATCCGGTAGCGTATCCTCACCAGATTTCCGGATCGAGCAAGGGAACAGATCAGAAGATCAGATCTGTAGGAACACCATCGCTTTGATCGATTCCAGATCCAAATCTGTACCATCTTCATTTCCATCATTGATCTAGATCTGTAGATCAGTCGTTGGAGTCTCAGGTATTCATTTGAATCTACGAATTAAATTAAATAGGAGCATGCATAGGGCATTCACTGTTTGTCATGACATTTATTTTGATATCCATAAATCGAATCCGGAGTTTCAATAAATGGCGATTCATGTCGCCTATTGTAGTCTCAGTTCCTACAAGTACCTGCATCACAGAAAACCAAACACAAAGTTCAGCAAAAAAGTGAACACTAAGTTCATAAATACATAATAATTAAACTGAGAAAAGAGAAACACATAGTATCAACCATTATCAATGTTTAATATATTTTGACACGAAATAAACTTTTCAACAGAGACACTTAGTTCCCATATCAGCAGGATTAAATTGGGTTGCAATTTTCTCTAAAAAGACTAACTCCTTTTCAACTATGTCACGAATGAAGTGAAACCTAACATCTATATGTTTGGTTCTATCATGAAAGACTATATTTTTACATAGTTGAATAGCTGACTGACTATCTGAAAAAACAACAGGTTTAACATTCAAATAACCAATTTTAGATAACAATCCTTTTAACCAAATAACTTCTTTTATAGCATCTGTTATTGCAACATATTCAGATTCAGTTGTTGAAAGTGCAACAATGGGTTGAAGCTGAGATTTCCAACTAATACAAGAGCTACATAGAGTAAAAATGTAGGTAGTATATTTTTTATTATCTCTATCATTGGCATTGTTGGAATCTACATATCCTACAAGTTTAACACCATTAGCACACTTAGAATATCTTAATCCAACATGTTGAGTACAATTAATGAATCGAAGCAACCACTTAAGAGCTTCCCAATGAGGTCTACCTGGATTTGTCATATATCTACTTAACACACTCACAACATAGGCTATGTCAGGCCTTGTGCTCACCATTAAGTACATGACAAATCCTGTAGCATTAGAATAAGGAATGTTTTTCATGTCAAACATTTCAGAATCAGTCTTAGGGGACTGATCCTTACTTAGGATAAAATGAGATGCTAAAGGTACATTAACTGATTTGGCATTAGACATAGAAAACTTCTTTGCAATTTTAGACATATAAACACTTTAATATAGGACCAGAGTAAAATCAGCTCTATTCCTGTTTATGTCCATTCCTAGTATCCTTCTAGCATCACCAATATCTTTCATTTTGAAGTTATCGCTTAGACTAGACTGCACATGTTTGACAGATTTCAAACAAGGACTCACTATCAATATATCGTCCACATAGAGCAGCAATAAAGTAGGGACATTTTCAGTTAATTTAAAGTATAGGCAGTGATCAACACTTCTATTAAACCCCAGTGATTTCATAACTTGATCAAATTTAATGTTTCATTGCCTAGGTGACTGTTTTAGACCATATAGAGATTTCTTGAGGAGACAAACATGATTAAGATATTTTTTATCAACAAAACCCTCAGGTTGTTTAATATAAATATTCACATCAAGATCACCTAGAGGAAAGCAGTAGTCACATCCATTTGCTTCATATCCCAATTAAAATGAGCAACCAAGGCAAACACAATGCGCACAGTAGTAAACTTCACAACAAGTGCAAAGATTTCACTGTAATCTACCCCTTCCTTTTGAGTGAATCTTTTAGCTACTAGTCTAGCTTTATACCTAATAGTTTTACCATCATTTTTTAGTTTATATTGCCATTTAGCATGCAAACTATTTATCTCATCATCCATAGCCTCTAACCACAACCTGGAACTTGATGACTCAACAACCTCTTTATAAGATTTTGGTTCATTGCCATCAAGCTCTTCAAACACATTAAAGGCAAGCATAACAAGATCATAGTCATCAAATCTTTTATTCACAGATATGGGGCGTCTTATATTCTTCTATGTGTTTGTCTCCAATTAATTTTATATCTTGAATTAACTTGTTGAACACATCTAAGTTTTCATCAATATCTTTATTTAAATCAAGTGTATATCTAAAGAACGTTTCAAGTAAGTATATCTTGCTAGGAATAGAGGTTTCAGTATACAATTCTCCTAGTTTATCCCACTATTGTTTAGCAGATGTTATAGTACCTACTTTTCTAATCACAGAATCAAAAAGATTCAGGATTATAGTGGAGTAAGCTAGATCATTCAATTCAATTTATTTTTCTTCAGTATCAGAATCAAGATAGGACTCAGTAACAACCCTATACACTTTCTGTAGGATCAGAATACATTTTATCTTTTCCTTCCATATTGAGAAATCAGATTCGCCATTAAACAGAGGCATGCCATATGAATTTGAACTTGATGCCATTTTCAGAAAACAGAAAATAAGGAAAAAGATTGACACAAATCAGGACAAACACAGAGGCAGGATTAAGACCTTCAAGGCCTTCACAAAAATTCGTAGCGGAAACACTTAGCAACAGAATGGCCACAGACATAGACAAGTGATCAATGGAAATTCCTAAGCTTCTATTGAATAAGATTGCAGGAGAGCAAACAGGCGAAAAACCACATACATACTAAGCAATCACAACCAAAAAAGGCACTCAGTTGAGCAAGAAACGAAGGAACAGAGGCAGGTAATCACAATGAACACAAGAACAATGAAAGCGAGTAAATAGCTACACCCCGACAGGGTGAAATAATAGGGAAAGGGATTTGGGACCGAAAAACTGGGGAATGGGGTTGGGGACAGGCGCCTTTCGGCGGCGAAACAAGCAAGCACGTAGACAGTTAGAAAATAGAAACAATACCCAAGACTAAGGCACCAGTTGGCCTGTCTATTCAAACAAAATGAAAAATGGAAAGAAGCAGGGAGGTTTAGAGCTTATACTAGAGCGGCGACCCTGGGTGAGGGTACTGCCGACTTACCGCACGCGCCTTGGGGCGCAGAGGACGAGGACTCTTCAGCAGCGAGCCGTGCGGAGGCGGGAGGTAACCTGGCTGCTGATGCCACTGTAATGTTTTGATACCCCCGTGTCCGTTACACGAACCCTAATTATTGCCGAGTCCCGAAGCTCTCTATGATTGAGGAGCTTTCCACTTTGCCCTGACCTTTCTCTTCCTACGGCTTCAAATCAGCTGCTACTTGTCTTCTTCGCACAAGGATTGTCTCTGGAGAGCTGTCGCGGTCGTGTGCCTGGCCTCCAAAGCCTCTGCCAATGGGTCTTGAAGGCTCATTACTCACCTGAGCCCGTCCTCCTGCCATACTACGAATCACAGACAAAGGATGGGTTGCTGGCCCTAGATTCTACCCACCCAAGCACTCAGTAACACTCAACTTTTAGGAATCACTCAAGAACTCACAAGAGGTGAACATTGAGCTTTGATTGGAATATTTGGGTGGTATGAGATTTAAAGTAATGACACTATTAAAAAAATTCACACATTAAATAAGTTATTATAATTTTTTCAAGTTTTTAACATAATCTTTGCTTTTAATATAAATTTGAAATAAGATTGATAAGTATGATGTATATTTTAATTTTCTTATAATTTGTAATATATTAAAAACATTAATATATTTAATACCAATTACTAGTTTGAAACGGTAGATAAACTTTTTTACACAGTTATTCAGTTTATTCTCAATTTTTTTGTAATAAAACAATGACGTATTTTTTCCATTACAAGAAACTTTCAGCACCTAACGTTGGGTTTTTTTGGTGGTCTAAAAAATAAAAGGGTGCAATAATTGATGTACTTTCCTGATTTACCATGCTGCTGGCAGCGTTTTTGCTCCCATGAAAATATAGTACTACAGAAATTTAAAAAGAAAAAGAAAAACTGAGAAAGATCTGTAGCTGAATTTAGCTTCAGATAGAGGGAGGGTGAGAGAGATAGAGAGAGAGATCTCAATAGTTCACAAAAGCTACTCATTATTTCCGTCTTGTTTAGCTTTTACCTGCTCACTTTAGTTCATTTATTCCTCGGACCAGTCCTCTTCTCGTTCTTTTTTGTGTTCCTCTTTAGGGTTGTTTCAACTTCAAGATCTACTTTAACCTTTTGTTTTCCTCGAACCCTTTTGAAATCTTGGCCTTCAGCTGGCTTATTTGGATTTTCCCGTGTAATTTTGCTTGCTAGAAAGGGGAAAAGATTGCATAACTGGGGGGAGGGGGTTGCATGTGTGAGTTTGGATGACTAGTTTTTGTTGTTTCGGGGGTGGGGGGTGGGGTGGGGTGGGGGTGGGTGGGTGGGTGGAGGGATAGCTATCAAGATTTTAGCTTTTACATGAATCCCTTCTGATTCTGATTCAGGCTTAGGTTTTGTTTAGCAAGATTATAACTAGTTTGGAATATGAGGTTATCTTCTTCATCTTCTTCACCTACTACTACGGGATTTAATGCGCAGACTGAGGAAGGTGAGTCAGTCTTATAATGCTGTTTCTTTATAGCTCTGATATTTGGTGCTACATATAGAAATGCTGGTTTTATTATCGAAATTAAAGAAATGGTTGTCGGAAGATAGATTTCTTATAAATAAAAGATCGCTTTTTTGGTGGTTCTGGATGGCAGGAGAGGCAAAATGCTTGAATTCAGAGCTGTGGCATGCATGTGCTGGCCCCCTGGTCTCACTTCCTCAACTTGGAACTCGAGTTGTCTATTTTCCTCAAGGCCATAGCGAGCAGGTTCGTCATTGATAGAAATACCTATGGAGCAATTCTTTAGACATGATATTTGATAGAGAATCAGAGTTTTAAGCTTGCAAAACATTGGAATCTAGAAGTAGTTGAATGCTATTTTGCTCGGTTTTCTTGCAATATATTGGCTTGTCTTCTATGTATCAGTAAGTCATATGCAAGGCTTCGGCCTTTTGATTAGCTAAACATATTTAACATGCTTATTGTTTGGTTTTCTGTGAAGTGTCGGATTGGAAGCCGGCAGCTTATTTTACATTTTAACAAACTTGCTGCTTGTAATAAGTACTCGGTGTAAGTTATATATCAGTTAACCTAGATTTTATGAAAATCAGACTGAACTAAAGCGTAAAAATCACCGGATTTAGGTATCCATTTGCACCCCCTTTTTGTAAATATGTTTACCTGCTTAACGTCTCTATTATTTTTACTATTTTACAGAGGGTAAATGCATTACAGGGTTGATAGAATGTAAAAGTAACTTAGATATGCATTTAAGTTGGCTGTTTTGAGCTTCTGGGATTTCAATATCATTTTTTTCATTCATTAATTATAGTTTCATATTCTTAATAGTTAATCTTTATCTTAGTGAAATATTTATTTCTATATATTTTAAGTTTCTCGGGTTTGAATCGGTAATCTTTTAACAGGTTGCTGCCTCAACCAACAAGGAAGTGGATTCTGCTATACCTAGCTATCCAGGCTTGCATCCACAGCTAATATGCCAGCTTCACAATGTTACTATGCATGTAAGTCACATTTTTCATCTAGTTTTTTCTTGCATTCCTTAAATGCCATATATTTAATGCTTGGATTTTCAAAATTGCAGGCAGATATTGAAACAGATGAAGTATACGCTCAGATGACTTTGCAACCACTTACTGCTGTACTGTACATTTGCTTCTTCTTGATGGTTATGATTTATGTGGTTATTGTATCTTTGATGCTCATTAGCTATTCACTTTGTCATATTGATCAGCAAGAGCAGAAGGACTTGTGCTTGTTACCAGCAGAACTTGGCACCCCGAGCAAACAGCCGACCAATTATTTCTGTAAGACCTTAACAGCTAGTGACACCAGTACTCATGGAGGGTTTTCTGTGCCTCGTCGAGCAGCTGAGAAAGTCTTCCCTCCCCTTGTAGGTCCAACGGATGCCTATTTTGACTGATTCACGCAATATTTACTAGTTAAGTTATTTTCTTTTCTTTTTTTTTTTTTTTTGCTTCTTTAGGATTTTTCTCAAACGCCGCCTTGTCAAGAATTAATTGCGAAGGATCTCCATGGAAATGAATGGAAGTTCAGACACATTTTTCGCGGTGAGTTTCTAAAAGATATTATATTGATATTGATAGTTTCTCTAGTCCTTGTCATATTAATTGTTAAACGGTTTTTGCTTTATGAGTATTCTCTTTTAGAAGGCAAAGCATAGTTTGCCAACAGATGGGGCTTTATCTTCTCATGTGCATTATTTCTCGTCTCTAAAATACACTGTTGTCATCATGTAGCTAATATGATTGTTTTTATCATATATTCCGGTCAACTTTTCAATCCGGCTTTTCGTTCTTCAATAGGGAAATTTAAGAGTTCTTGATTGCAGGTCAGCCAAAGCGACATCTCCTTACAACAGGATGGAGTGTGTTTGTGAGTGCGAAGAGGCTTGTTGCTGGAGATTCTGTTATTTTCATCTGGTATGCCAGAGTATCAGAATACAGTGTTCCGATTCATAAACTTACACGCCTTTGTTGCTCTTTTCATTTTGTCCGTTGCTATAGAGCAAGTTTTCTGGTGAAAGCCTTTTATTTACTTTGTGGGCAATCGGGTAGTGCTGTCTATATGTTTTTTAAAGATTTTTAACTTATTACTACAGGTTCATGGTGTGTAATGAAGCACTCACCTTAATCAGAATGTTATAGCACCATAATTTTCGGATAACGTCTGTTATTCTGACCTTTTAACTTAACTGTCAGGAATGAGAATAATCAACTGCTCTTGGGAATCCGACATGCTCAACGTCCTCAAGCAGTCATGCCGTCATCAGTTCTGTCCAGTGATAGCATGCATATCGGCCTTCTTGCTGCAGCTGCTCATGCAGCAGCTACAAACAGCCGTTTCACTATCTTTTACAATCCAAGGTTGATGTTCTACTTCTGAGTTATTTGTGGTTACTCAGTAACTCGTGTCTTCATATCTGTGTCTTTTCTGATTTTAGGGCGAGCCCATCAGAGTTTGTGATCTCACTGGCAAAGTATGCCAAAGCAGTCTATCACACACGGGTTTCGGTAGGGATGCGCTTCCGGATGCTGTTTGAAACGGAAGAATCAAGCGTTCGTAGGTAGGTCTAGAGTTTCTCAAATATGTATGGTAAAAATGAGAATTCTCTGTAAATTTCTTGCATGCACCACATGCATGCTCACTATCATGTTGAAAATGCTCTAATTGATAGAGTTTTTGCCATGGATGCAAATAAAGAAAATATAACTTGACGATTCGGTCTCCAGTATATTTTTACCATGATATCCTTTCTTTAAGTTTTAAGTTGTAACATCCATCAAATTTGGTAAGAATAAAATAAAACTGTTGATTAGCTCAGGCTTTGAAGTTATTTCTTCTTACTCTGTAAGATGCTGTTGATTCTACTATTTCACAACCGCTCTTGCTTCCTGCTTTGGATTCTCAGCATGATAAGAAAATTTTTTCCACTTATAATGCATATGAATAATGGCGAAAGCTCGATTCACACACTAATGAATCAACTTTACTTCTGCTTTCTACTCGTACTTACATATGTTTGAACTCAGGTATATGGGCACAATCACTGGAGTCGGTGATTTGGATCCTGTTCGTTGGCCAAACTCGCATTGGCGCTCAGTGAAGGTTTCTCCATTAACCTATACTCTTGTGGATGGACTACTTTCCTCTCGATGCTGATCAAAAGTCTCTCTTTTTTGTGAATAACTTGTAGTATGGATGAATACCATCCAGCTCTAACAAAAAATGGCTAATATTTCAGATTTATATCTAGTCATCTCAATTTTTTTTGATGAAATTCGGGATGTGATTGTCTGTTTCTATGATTTCTTTCATTCCTGGATTAACTATGAAGAAAAGAGTCCTAAAACTTCTACGGATGTCTTTATGACTATATTTGTCTGCTTTGCTCTGTGATGAATGCTGACTAGAAGTCGACGAACTTACTATTTTAAGCATGATATCTTGCATTTCTTGTTTAGGTTGGGTGGGATGAGTCAACTGCAGGAGAGAGGCAACCAAGAGTTTCCTTGTGGGAGATTGAACCCCTGATGACCTTTCCCATGTACCCGTCTCCATTCTCCCTCAGATTAAAGCGGCCATGGCCGGCTGCACTGCCATCCTTCCCAGGTCTTGTTTATAGCAATCTGTTTTTCTCTTTGGTGTTAATCTAGGTGCTGCCTTTAATTTATTCGTTGTTCAGGCGTCGGAGATGGTGATATGAGCATCAACTCTCCATTGACATGGCTTCGTGGTGGCGGTGGAGATCAAGGGATTCAGTCCCTTAATTTCCAGAGATATGGTCTGTCCCCATTCATGCAGCCGAGGCTTGACAATTCCATGCTTGGTTTGCAACCGGATTTTTACCACACAATGACTGCTAATTCTCTCCCGGATGCCGTGTCGTTGGATCCCTCCAAAGTCCCCAATCAGTTGCTCTTGCAGCTCCAACAAAATCTACCTAATGTCTCTGCTTCACCTATCCAGAATCAAATGCTGCACCAGTCGAATCCTCAGCCGAATTTCGCCCAAAATTTTCCAGAAAACGTCATATCTCAGGGTCAGATTTTGCAGCAGCAGTTGGAGCTCCATCAGCAAGAGCAGCAACTACAGCACGAACGGCGAGCTCAGCAAACTCAGCAACTGCATCCACACTTCCAAGATCAACAGAACAAAACCACCATCCCAAATGGGTCAAGAATGGGACAGACCTCTCAACCCCAGCTTACACCTTTGCAGGCAATGGCATCATCAAGCCAGCTACATAACTTCTCCGACCTCATTGGGAACCGTGTGACTTCATTTAATACTTCTTCCATGCCTCAAAGTCTCCTAGGTTCTTTTTCAAGTGAAGGAGCATCACATCTAGTGAACTTGCATGGACTCAACACCTCAGTCTCTCATTCCTCGTCATCAAAGCGAGTAGCCTCGGACCCTCAACTTCCTTCCAAGGTTTCTTCTCAGTTCGGAGTGCTTCATCCAGATGAATTAGTGACGCCTGGCTCGAAAGTCCCTGACCTTTCAGCCTTCTTTCCTCAGTTTCCCAGCAGGGAACTTTTGGGTCTCCAAGTTGCTGTCACAGATTCCCATACTAAAATCCCATTCGGAGTTGCTACCGACTCATCGTCGGATATGATGCTGAATGGGCTGTCATCTTCCTTTCGGAACACTGGCAATGAGAATGAATCGCTGGCTATACCTTACGCTACTCAGGCATTTTTAAGTGCTGCAGGTACCAACTTTTCTCGTAACTTGGAGCCGACTTCCTCAAGTTGTGTAGATGAGTCGGGTTACTTGCAGTCGTCGGAAAATGCAGACCAAACTAACCCATCCCCTGGAACCTTTGTCAAGGTATGTTAACATGTTCTCTTTTCCAACAGCTTGATAATGGTTTTTCTTTTGCCTGCTGCTTTTCATACATGCGAAAAATCTCGGTAAGCTCACCGCAGATCCTAATAATGGAATACACTTATTGATTGGACTGATGTGGGTGGCTGCACCAAGTTTTGTGCTGTCATATGAAAGTGAATCCTTATGAAGTTGAAACTGTTAGGATCCATTCTTCCTTAAAACCGGCTCGTAAGGAGTGAGGATATCTCACCATTATAAGGTGGTCTATGCCGCTGACTCCGGTTTACGTTGGATATTTTAAGATAAACACTAGTAATAGCATCATTTCTACTTGATTAGTTATTTTTTACCTTGCATACATATTTACAGACATCTACTATTCTGCAGACTAACACAAATGATCATATGCACAATACATTCTTGACTAGTGTGTATTCTATCAGGTTCACAAATCAGGGTCCTTCGGACGGTCGCTCGACATTTCCAAGTTTAGCAGCTACAACGAGCTGCGCGGCGAGCTTGCACAGTTATTCGGGCTCGAAGGCTTGTTGGATGACCGTCAAAGATCAGGCTGGCAGCTTGTATTCGTCGACCGAGAGAACGACATCCTTCTCCTCGGCGACGACCCTTGGCAGTAAGACCAGATACTACTAACCATTTTCCCCTCACCTCCATTACTGTCAGCCACTCAACAATCATATCTTTCCTTTGTGATCCAGGGAGTTCGTTAGTAGCGTTTCGTGCATCAAGATTCTTTCTCCTCTTGAAGTTCAGCAGATGGGGAAAGAGGGACTCGGTCTTCCTAACTCGGCCGAGCCACCGCACGCGGGCCCCAACAGCTGCGATGACTGCACGAGCCACAAGGACTCGAGAAGCAGCTTCAGTGGGATTCCATCTGTGGCGTTGTTCGACTACTGATGGCGCGTGCGCGTTTCTCGGAGCTATGTAAAATGTATGTTTGGTTTTCTTCCTGAGTGATGTTTCTAAAGATGATTTTCAGACCTGCATTCTGTAATATGTCTCTGTTGTAAACCTCTGAGAATTCATTGTCTGTGTAGTTAGTATGTATTTATCTCATGATGAACCTTTGTCCTCTTACAACCTGCTCTAGATATAGTTTCTATCCTCTGCCAAAAAACTCAACTTTGATTGATGCTGAAAGTAGTCCAAATTCAGAGGGTGGAAATAGGTCAGATAATCTGACCCGACTTAGCCTACCGATAGGCCTAAACGACTTAGGCTGGTTTTATCCTACCCAAATGGGTTGATCCATCCCAAATAGGATTTATTAATCCCAATTAGGGTATATTATATGGGTTTGAGCTTGGGTTAATGGATAAAATTCGCCTAAATCGTTTAGGCCTGCCTAACCCAAGACCTTCCCATACATTTGCTATTGAAAATGTATAATATATTTATAATTTAAAATATTTATTATAAATATAAAGTAGACTTAAATGTGAACTAAATAAGTTAGAAATCAGACTTAACTAAAAAAGTTGGTTCTAAGCCTAGAAAAGAGTCTATTATAAGTAAGGGTGGAAATAGGTCAGGTCAGGCTAGATTTTGGTCAATTTTTTTTTAGTGATATAGGTCGGACTTTTACCTTACTCTAGTCTATTTAATAATTTTAAAAATATTTTATTTTTAAACTTGAAATACATTATTTATTTTATAAATTAAATATATATATATATATATATATATATATATATTATATGTAACATAATAAAAATAAGATAAACCATTTAAATCTATCTCAAACTTGAAATGGGTTCCCAAATCTAATTCCAACTTTTGAATATAAACTACTAGTATAAATATTCAAGTTGTATTAAATTATGAATTTGATTTTTAATATACAATAATAAATATACTGAATAATTATATAATATATAATTTAAGTTGGCCGGCCCATATTAGGTTTAAAAGACCGAATTTGAAGCTCGAGCCTAAACCTGTTTAGTTATATAGGCCTTTAAAGAAGCCAAAGCCTAGCCTTTTTATGAGATAGGCCGAGCCTAACTAGGCTTTAGGTAGGCTGGACCGTAGGCCTCCGTCGGATAATCTGACCTATTCCCACCTCTAACTATAAGTAATATGTCAAACTCATATATTTTCAATTTATAAGAGGTTGAGACCTACTGAGTCAAAGTCTTGTCTGATCCGACTTATTTTCATTCCTATTTATGAAATATTTAGGTTTTCAAATTAATAAAAGTTTGTTCGAACTTATTAATCGGTTGAAGTAAATTTGAGTAAATTTGAGCAGTATAATATTCGAATTATTTAACTATTACAAATACCTTTTTTGATAGTTAACATCTCAAAAATGTAATTCCTAATTAGCACATTGAAGAAATATGCTTCAAAAGTAAATTTTTGACATTTTAATTTGTTTCAATCAAATTGGTAGAATTATTATGTAATGTTGTTGAAACCATTAGTTAAAATTAATATTTAATTATTTTCATCGATAGCCGTAAATGCATTATAAAATCTTAATTCATAATGAATTTATTTAACATTATTTTATTGAAATTGTGCTACGAAGGGGTCGGTAGGGTTATGAGTATGGAATGGTTTAGTTTTGATTTAAAATTGTGTTATCGGGTCGGAAAGTGGTAGTAAATGAGTCAAAAAGTGGTTGGGATTTGGGTAGAAACCGAGTGGGTCTAGGTCGGAAAATAGGTTAGAAACCATTTTGTTAAAAAAATTTTGAATTTTTGATCGGAAATAAAACTGTCAATTTAGAATCTGAAAAATCAAATAATTCTCAATCCAGGACCTTTCCAAAAGATCAAATAATTTTCAATCTAAGGTCTCATATTGAGGTGCTAGATTGAGAATTGTGAAAATTTTCAGGTCTGAATTGTAAATATTAGTGATCTTTTAGGTCCTAAATCGATAATTAAATTATCTTTCGAGTTCTGAATTGCTAAAACTTCTTTAAAAAATAATTTGGAATTCAACATTTAACAAAGTACAACTTGGCACCCGAGAATTGACAAAAAATTATATTTGTTGAATGTGTTTATAAAAGAGGGAATTGAGAGAATGTGTATTGACGATGATGATGGTGGTAAGAAGATCCAAGTAAAAATTAGAGAAATGTGGACCTTAATTCCTGTAAATACTGGTGAGGTATGTTTTGCATGGGCATATATCTATCAGGTCAGTAACATAACATTGATGTAGTCTCTTCTCTTACGTATACACAACATCTCTGGTCTTGTAATCTGTCTCTTTTAACCTGCAACATCTATTTCTTGTATGACAAGTTTCTTTTAGATCAATTCTAGTTTCAGGTACATGTACTTTTAAACCGGGGATTAATTGCCAGGTGCGGATGCATGTGTTAGATTGTTGTACCCCCAAATTTTTAATTTTTTATTATTACATGTATAATTTTTTTATTATTTATATATATAAATATTTATATAATGTATCCCCAATATAATTTTATTTATATTTATAATTTTCTGGATTCACCTCTGCTGGCTGCATCAAAACAAAACAAGCTCAGCTCATGATCATATTCAGAACCAATCACATTGAATTAAGTACAACAATATTATGCCATGTCCGAGCAACGAGCTGCTGTTGTTTCAACTCACAAACGTAACTAACAAGCTAGTATTTGATCATGTAGTAATATTATGATAGGATAAAGAAATGCTGCCTGCATCTCAGCAATATATATAAAGTCCTTGAAGGATTCTTACAGCTCCGATGTTCCATTGTCACTGGCACTGCCCCCGCATTGACAATCCATTTACTAACGACGACCCCACATAGGGCTAATCTGGTCACTCATTAAACATCTTTTAACATTATCAATCGATAATCTGAATTACCAATTCAAAGATCCAAAATATGAGATTATTGATGCACTAACTTAAAAAAAAAAAAAGACTAAAATTGCTGATTTTGGCTCATCTGATAGGCCTTTAGTTACCTCCCTAACTAACTTAACAAATTAGAGGGTTGGCAGATGGAAAGTCAGAATCTCATGATAATAGAGCTTGGAATCATTAATTTATACAACCAGAAAAGGAAAAACCACTCCAACTTTTGGCACTAAAATTCTGCCAAAACCCAGAGAGTGAGGGAACCAATTACACCTAGTTCACAGATTCAGGCTCTGCTCACCGATGAGCCAAATTCACCAGCAAATTTCTTCTGAGCGTGAGGGATGCTAGCGCTCCACCGGCATCTCCCCACTCATACCTCTTGCTGCCTCTGAACCAACTTCCTCCTCCTCCCCTAGGGAAATCGATGACTGCAGTGCACTGTCATATTTACTGACGCAGTACTTGGTCAGGAACGATGCCTGCCAAAGAGCGCGATTTGGTGTGCCCAACTTGCTGGCTGGCAGAGGAGGGTCTCTTGATAATTGAGTACCTCTTTCCAGAACAGACTTCAAGATGACCGAGGCACCATCACCAGCAGGACTGCCAATGGGGCGAAGTGGCGGCTGCTCGGAGGAACAAACAACTGCAGCAAGACAAGCACTGAGTGCATTCAGATCCATGCCACCAACACAGATGGAGACTGCTTCAGCAAGAGCATTAACGGTATCAGCTGCCTGGGATCAGATGGCATGGCAGGCTCCCAAACAGAAATCTTAGATGGCGGAAGATGGCCATGCAAATAATTCGAGCAAGTTCGCTACCAGGTGAAACTAGTTGAAGAAACCTTAAATGAGTTTCCGGCCTTTAGGAAGAGAAACTATGCGTAGAAACACGATGTCATCCTTGGGAGATAGGCCAACTGAACTGCCACTTTTACCAAGAGGGTCAACTAGCTGCAGAGAGGCGGCCAACCCTTCTAAAAGTGTAAGGCGCTTCTCCTTCAACTGATTTCCACCATCTTGGGATTGTGTAGCCTGTAAATGACGATCAATGTCATCCACTTCCAAAAGAAGATATAACCCATCCTCAATTGTCACCCTCGCTGCAAGCATCGGTTCCTGCTCCAAAGGCTTCTCGAATAGTTTCTGCTCGGCACCATTATCTCCACAGGCAGAGGGAGGCGGGTCAAGTTCAAGAAGAGGGTGTGGCCTGCGAATTGAAGAAAAATATATCCTTCCAAGAGCATCAACATGAAGATGTGGCTGCGATCCAGAACCATTACCGGATTGAGAAGATTGATCCCGAGGGAGGGATGGGCAGAAACAATACTTGAACCTCATTTCAGCTGATTTCTTTGCAAGGCGAGCTTGATGATAGTAATCATCTACATAAGGGTCATTGCCATGACCATGGAGCTTCTTCAATACGCTCTCTATTTCTTCAGTAGTCATGTGCTTTGATTTGATTTGTGGAAAGTTACTCTCACTCCGATGAATACTAGCATCAGAACCTTGATTAGAGAATCGCAAAGAATGTTTACCTTTCTGTGATGATTTAGACTTTGACTTGCTCTTCTGAGTCGATCCATATTTGCTCCAATGTGATGGAGAAGGAACACTATTAAACAGTTGAGATTGTAATGCTGACAGATGGGCCAAAGATGGTTGAAAAGAAAGGTTTTGTCTTGGCTGCTGCGGGGATAATAACTGTGAAGGTAAGCATCCATTTTGATACGGATGCTGCAGGAAATTGTCTAAGAATAAGGAATGATCCCCAGGAAGAACACCAGCATGGCTAATCCAGTGGTTTTGTAAATGATTATTACAAGATATATTTGGAGAAATTAGGTCTATATTAGTATTATATTGGAATCCTAGAGGTAAATTAGGCCAATGGAGAGTAGAGTTAGATAGCCGAGAGTTGTTCTGAGCGGAGAATTGTGACTGGGGTCCACTAGAAAGAGATGACAAATCAAAATGTTGTGAACTATTCAAAGAAGTTTGTTGAGAACCTGGTGGAGGGAAAGAAGTGAAAGATGACTCCGGAGCCAGAATCGGTTCCCTCGAAAAGTGAAGCAGCTGTTGCTGCTGTTGAGGGTAGGATGATGCTCTGTACAATGGTTTAGATTCAGAGAGAAACAATGGAGGCTGCGATGACCACCTCTTATTTTCTTCATAACATTCTGAGTCAGACGTATGGTGATCAAACCATTCGGTAAAATCTGTTTCTCGTGTCCAGTCTGTAGCTGATGAACCTGAATTAGATATTAATTAGATGGCCAGAAAATATCAGAAAAACAAAATGTTGATGGAGAACAAAGCATGGTATGTATATGTTTATGGAAAGGAGATTATGGGCATGTAGTTAACAAAACATTTAGCAACAAATAAAGCAGCATGATATCAGTGTGATCACACTGCATGATGTATCAATATTGCAATTGCCTAAAAAAAAAGGTTAAAGTTGCTCACATTGATTAGAAAAGCTTTAATACTTTGAAACAAAATTTCACGAAAAAAGGTTAAACTAATTTGAAAATATAAACCAAGTGCACCAGCAATTATCAGCAATAAAGCTGTAAGGGAAGACACATGGAATTGAAATTATAACTCTAAAAATCGAAAACAGGAACTTACTCCCTCTAGAGAAAGATCCAGACCCTCGATCACCAATAACTCCGGGATGTCTTGGTCCAGAAACATCTTTGTTCAACTGCAGGTAACAAAGATATCAAGACTGAGGAAATATAGGACACCGTTACATATCTAGGAGATCATAAAGACTTCAATTAGCAGAAAAGCAGCAATTTATAGCTCTCTACTTCTAGCATCAATTATATTAGTTGAAATCTCCATCAAACTTAAACTCCCTTGGCCAAATTATTTCCCACCCTGATTTTTTCATATCTCGTTGAGCTTAGTCCCTCTTTGTATGTCTTGAAGTAGCAATTATTCCGATGATCAAATACTATTGCAGATAAATGTACCCGTAGGCGTATTTCATGTTTGATCAAATGCAATGCTCCAATTACATTAAAAGTATGCAATTGAAGAAAAATACCAATCCAAAATCATAAGAACAAAATATGAGCCACAAATATAGGTTCCAAACCAACTCACTTTTGCAAATGTAGTTGCTAGATCATCAATATCAGACAAAGATCCAAAACCTGAGCCCTGTCAACTGAAAGAGGTATTTGAGTTATTCAGTGAGAGAAGATGAAGAAAAAAAGGGATTACAACTCAATTCCTCATGCAAGAAGATATGCAAGACACCACCAAATTACTAGAAACTCAAAAAGCATTGTAAAAATCACAATACTTATTAAATCAGTTTCTTTAAAAAGACATATCTCCTTTATCCGAACTCATCCATAAGCTCAACTACGAATAAGATAAGGATCCAACAAAAAACTGATTTGATAATTTTAAAAAATAAAATCAAATATTTTTTATTAATTTGTTAAATCATAGAAAACGCGATTCCACCATAACAATCAACATTCTAATCTCATCTTTCTCGAACAAATGATACCCATTGAATTCATCGTCACCACCAAATCCTTCCCCAAACGAAGGAGCAGCCTCTGCTTCATCCTCCAAACCCCCCAACTCCACTTCATCCATTACATCCTTCCCGAAAAACGCATACCGGGAGGCGTCAAACATCGCGCTACCTACACAAGCAATCAAATGCCATTTAAAAACAAAACAAAAACGAAGGAACAAATTCCGACGGGGATCACATTCAAAACAAACGAAATAAACATTCAGACGGTGATAAGAAAGAGACAAAATAATTAGACAGAGGAGGTAAAAGAGAGAAGCAAACGACCAGAAGCCGAGTTGCCGGAGAAGTTGGTGAAACCTTTGGCGTCGGTTCTCTCCATGATCACGGAGTTAATCAGCACCAAACTTCAACGATTGAAACAGGCAGCTCCCCTTCGGTTAGCGGCAACTAGGGTTTAGGAGAAGACGAGATGAATACACACACTGATAGTGAGTCGGTTGTGTGTGTCTGCATTGTTACGTGTGTGTTGTGTTGTTTGTTTGAACTTTTTCTGAAATTCAAGATTTTTAATACACCAATTTTATTATTAATTGTAATTAACTACTAAATATAAATTCCGAAATTAATATGTCAAAATAAAAGGACGGAGGGAGTGTAATTTTTATTAATTAATGTTGGAGTGTCGCTTAAGGAATGAAATAAAGACAAAATTTATAGGAAGTACTTCAATATAAAAAAAATATTTATTTTAAATGATAAAAGCAAAATATACTTGAATTTTTTAAATGGATTTAATTAAATTTTAAAATTTGTGAAGATGTCAAAACTTCAAATAAAAGTAATTTACGTGTATTTTGTTGAATTTCTTATAATCAATTAAGAGTATAATTTAGATATATTATAATATACTATTATTGAATAAAATAAAATTAAAAAGAAAAATAATATGTATGGTGATGTAATAGATTTGGGAGGAAAAATAACATTATTTTTATTTTGTATAGAACATCTTGTTTTATATAGTATACATAAACTAGATTTTATAATAGTTATAGGTAAATAAATAAAATAATTAAAAATAGAATTAATGTTATTATAAATAAATTAATAGTTGATACACAATCAAGCAATGTTGTAATTAAGCAATAACATGAGCACAATCAAGTAACGTCGTAAATACAATCAAATAACTTTCTCACTTTTTCATATTAAGATTTTTTTTCACTGTATTCGCTATATATATGTAGGTCCCGGTTTATCAGGGTATAACTTGGCAGCGGAAAATGTGT
>JAPKLW010000385.1:75803-220514 GCA_026898455.1 Plectranthus barbatus | reverse complement strand
ACAATTAGCTACTGGGGAAGGGAAACTTAGCCAAATTTCCCAACAATATATATAAAATATTTAAATGAATGATTATCGTGGATTATTTGTTTTTCATTTATTAAGCAAAAACTTATTACTCTTTTTTCTTCTAATGTAAAATAAATATTTAATTTATGATCATAAAAGAGTACCAATTTAAGAGCAAAAGTATTCAAAAACATATTTGTAAATAACAATAGGAAATAAGATTATATATGTTGTTTAATAGTGTCCAAGTGCACGAACATAGCATGGCATACAGTGAAAGACAAACACAATGATATTTAAATATAAAAGAAATAACAAACAAAATAATATTTAAAATACAAATAAATAACAAAGAATGCCTATTCATGCAAGACAATTACACCATTGTAGTACTTGAATTTTAATGTATTGTCTTCAAAGGTAAAACAACTACGCCTCGATTGAAGCAGCACCACAATCAATAAGCTCCTGAACGAAGTTTGGATTGAATTGACCGATGGTGTTGGACAATTGTAGAGAGAATTTTGGGCAGAGTGTCTGCATCTAAGAGCTAAAAAAGGTCTATATGTATGTATGCATCCTGAAAATCCATATTTATAGACAACAACACTTGAGGGAGCATGTCTCCCATTTATGGCTTGACAACAGTTAAATTCTCACACATCAAGTCTGGGCAGTTACATGATAAAGTCAAAGATTGACAATATGGTGTTGACCAGAACTGTCCATAGTTCAAAACATGTGTTCTAACTCATCAACCACGTCATAGACACTAACTCGGCGCCAAGTCATGTTCAGGTGTGCGACACATTGCCCATTTGACAATGAATCCAACATGCTCGTGTCCGAAAAGTTTCGATGATGAGTCCAACATGCTTGTGTTAGTAATTTAAAAGGTCAAGGACCTTGTTGGGCCAAAGCAAGCTTAATGTGGGACATGTAATAATTATTACATAAAACATGTAATAATTTTTTCAACATCTCTTAAGCTTTGCACGTTGATTTATCACTCATCGAAAGCTAGATATGAGAAAATTGACATACCACGATGATCTACTCACATAATCCTAGATTCCAACAAAAGATGACACATTGAAACTTATTAATCAGGACATCCTACAATAGTAAAATATCATGACACACTGTAATTAAAATAGGAATTAAACCTTAATAATTCGGATAAGGTGAATGATAATTTTTTCTATTAAGTAAAATATCTAGGTTTGTAATTCGAATTGAGTTGAACTTCAAATTTTTTTTGTTTATTACTTTGATATTCGTGAATTTAATCAAATCTAAATGAATTTTTTATATTTATATTATATTTAAAATAATTATTCATTTTTAAAGAAAAATCTACTCAAATTCAATCTTTTCTCACAACTAAAAAGATAACCGAGTTCATTTTTTTAATATCTTGAAATATAACCGAGTTCATTTTTTAAATATTAATGAATATTATAAATGATGAGAATTAATTGTGAAATATAAGAGAGTTCATTCTTTTTTATAAAGAGAAGGTATTTGAAAGAATTTAGTCCCCGGGTTTACTATTAACATCGAGATGTTGAAGAATTCCACACTGCAGAATTCAATATGCCTGACTAACAGAGTAATGTTAAACATAATGTTAGACAAAGTTTAACACGAAGTTTAACATGCAACGGAAATAAACGCAGACACAAAGAATTATTTTTCACGAGTCTAGAGTTTCTAAACTCGCGAGAGCCTCACTGCCAAAAACAGATTTCACTATAATAATGAAGTTTACACAGCAAAATTGAAATAATAAATATTCAAAACCCTTCTCGGTTCACTCCCTCGAAGAACTTTGAATTTACATAGAAGTAGAGACTACAACTATGAAAGACGTACTTACAAAACCACGATTCAACCCTAAAAACTCCTCTACCGTTGGATTCACTCTCCAGAGGTAAGATCCTTCTTCGGCTTGAATATCTTCGTGAGTTGAAAGCACTAGAACAATGAACGAAAGCTGGAACGCCTTGCTCGAATGATATCTCGAAGAATAAAATAAGTCGTCCAATCTTTCTTCGCACCCCAGCACCCTTTATATAGGTTTAGATGTGTGTAGCCTCGTGCTAGATATGTATCTTTGTATATATATCTCAACTGCAAAGATTAGAGGAAATTAGGTAAAGATATGTGAAAGATATATATGAAAGATATGAAAAGATTTGAAATAACCGAATAACCAAATATATATTTCGGTTTTCGGTTCGGTTATTTTTTTTCGGACCGAAATAACCGAATAACCAAATATATATATATATATATATATATATAGAGGAGTGATCATATGTGAACCACCCTCCATATGTGATATGAGAACCCAATCTTAATCATTGATTAGCATATATGGACGATCAGGATTTCTTAATTTTTTGTTGTTACTTAGTTTATTTTTATTGTATTAGGGTAGTTTGGGTACTTTTGTTTTATAATAATTTGATACCATATATAATTCCTTGATTTTCTCTCCCTATTATTTTGGCAAATTCGTTGTACCATATTTTATATACGAATATATTCTTTCTTTATTTTTTTTTTAAAAAGGTATCATATCTTTTTTATGTTTTCGTTTGATTTTTCTTTTTTTTTTTTAAATAAGTATCATATCTTTTTATATTTTCGTTTGATTTTTTTTTTGGTTGAAATTGCAAAATTGTTTTTGAACATATTAGGTCACGTTTTTTCACCACGAAAATTTTTATTGTCGTTTATTTTATTTTTCTACTTTGTCAGTTTTCTTTTTTAACATTCTTTTCATTTAATGAATAGCATAAGTAGATTTTTAAATTCAAATTAAAAATATCATTTCATTCATTAATATAAATTTTATAAAAAACTGGTCGTGTATACAGGATCCATTTTTAATTCTTTTTGTTTCGTATATAGTTTTATTTTTTATTTTTAATTTTATGTTTGCAGTTTAGATTGATTTTAATGCTACTATGATGTTTATTTATTGCATGTTTTTAAAATTACATGTTTACATCAAATAACTTGTTTTTTCTAAGATTGGTTATCTGATTATGGTTTATATGTTGTTTAAATTTTTTTTTCAAGACAAACTCAAAACATTCATTTACAAATTTAAAAATCGTAATATTTTATAATGTAGTACTTAGTTAGTATTTAATTAAACTGAATTCGTATATTATATTTAAAAATCATATATGAACATAAAATACTTCAAGCATTTAACAAAACGATACGTGTTCCAAAGTAATTAGATAATATGATAAGTTTTAAACATACTACATTCTCAAAAAACAAATTTTCAACTTCAGTTTTAAGACCTATCCCTTGAATTTTTCCAGATATTCATCCATGTCAAATTCCCTTGCTTTGCAATTCTTTCTGAAGAACTTTGCAGTTGTTTCTACGACCTTTTCACAAATTTGTGGGGTCACTTCCATCCTTGGTGCTGGGTAACCAGTTCCAAATTCTCTCCTCTCAATTTCATACTTCTGTCTCTTTCTCAAAATCTTTGCTGTCCATCCGTCATATGTAGGGAACACTCTATCAACGGGTCGAAGCATTTGTTCAACACGGTCTACATACACCATCTGTTCAACATCAGATGTGCATATGTAAGTGAAAAAACTGACATAAAGGGTACAAACTATCTGCACAGTTAAGCAAATAATCCAGCAGTACTATTTCACTACCATAATATTCAAGTGAAAGATACTTATGCATAAAATTTCCATCATAGTTGCACAAAAAGGTTCACAATTTTTTATAACTATATGATTTGTACATTTATTAAACAATTGATAACGTATTATTGCATTGATTTTGTATAATATTATGCAAATTCTCAAATAACTTTTTTATTATCAAATAGCAATTTCATATTTTGAGCATATAAATTAAACATCCGTACAGCTTATGTAATATCTGCAATAATAATTTTGTATCAACTTATGTCTTCATTATAGCTTCATATTTGCATTTTTATGTCAATATCTCTGCATCTTTTTTACATATTATTCAACTAAGAATATTGAAGAATAGATGTACATATATACAACAAAATAGTGGCAGTAAACATTATACATTATTTGCACAATTTTTCTAATGTTACACTACTCCTATAATTTTCACATAATATTAAACTCATAATAAAAGTTGCTCAATATTTACAACATAGTAGCAATAAATGGTTCAACAATTTAAATAGATATATTATTGTTCGTTTTATTAAACATATGCCAACTTTTTATTGCATATTTGTGTTTATATTTATGTACTTACTGAGATTTCTCTCATTTTCTACCCAGTTTCGAAGATTATATCTATAGAGCAAGAATTCGACAATTTTTAAGCATGTATGCACCTTTAATTATGCAAGTAATTTCATATACATACTGTTGCAAAATCAACAATTCATATCCAAAATTTTCAAATAATTAGTTCCCGCGTCTAAAATAGCAAAAAAAATACATTATTTTAAAAAAATTTACCTCTGATTCTTCGATATGTATTCCAGATTGTGCTTCGCCGGAATCAATCTTCCAGCCCAGATTAATTGAAGCTTCAATTTTTGGGGGTTTCCCGGAAAAAAAAAAAAAACAAACAGCAACAAAATTTGTTAAATATTTGTGCAATTAGATTCTAATATTTTACAGTATACAAACTTCAAATCCAAGGTTTTGTACGATGAAATCTTGATTTGGCAGACTAATTTTTAAAGTCGACGAAAATTATTAGGAAAAAAAAACCTAGTTATGCGAACAGCAAATAATCAGCATCTTAAGTTGGAAAAATCTAGTTATAACACTTACCGACGTTTTACAACCGTGAGATTTGTAGTTCGTCGGTCGAGATTGCTCGTCCCCGGGTGCGGTCGCCGGAAATCGCCAGGGTTTTTGGCTTCGTTTCACAGTCATTGCAGAATGAGAGAAACTTTTTTTTTTTTTTTGGTTTTTTACCGCTGTAAATGCGGTATGTAGGTGTAGTTATTTCATTCAAAGATTAATTTGATTTGCTTTTGATACAACTTCCCTAATCAGGTAGTTAATTGCTTGAATAATGGAGAGAAGATCGTGGGTAGGTTATGCGTGTTTGAAATTTTACTCTTTTAGCCTTTTATGCAACTTTTTATAACTAATATTGCAGCGAATTTTTAAGAAGCTTAATTTTAATCTGAACCGTTAAATGTTAAAATAAAAGGCTAGGATGATGTCTCATATCTCATCTAAGAGGGGGTTTCCACCATAGTGCACCCCTATATATATATTATTAAATATATAATATATATACTTAAATTAATATATAATTATATTTTTAATATATATTAAAATATATAAATTAAAAATATATTATATAAATAAATTTTTAATATATTCATTAATATAAATATATAAAAATTTTATTTTTTTATTTTTTATTTTATTAATTTATTAAATTTATATTAAAATTCGGTTATAACCGAAATAACCAAAAAATAACCAAAAACCGAACAAAAATTTCGGTTCGGTTACGCAAAATATAAATTCAGTTATTTCGGTTCGGTTATTTTACAGGCCAAAACCGAACCAAATAACCGAATACTCACCCCTGAAGATAAGATTAAATCAGTAGGACAGTCTAACACTACGGTGTTAAACATAGCTTCGACTTTAACACCAGCGAAGGTTAAACATTGCATCTTCAATCTCCCCCTTAAGCTTATCATTCCTGTAAGCATTCCAACACAACACTTGTAATTCAGTTCTATTCGACCTGCACAGTGAGATATTAGACTGCACCATAAAAGATATTAGACTTTTCATACAAACATAAAAACTAAATATTCTCCCCCTGAATGATTGCAGGAAAGAAAAGCTTAAGATTTCATGAAAAGTCCTTATCCAACACCAAGAAATTCAGCCCACACAACATCCAAGTTCACTTGATCAAGAAAAGGGAAACTGAGATTAAGACCAACTTTAACACCCCTATACTTCAAAACAAACTGTGACACCAAAGTACTCAACAATGATTAAAGACCCCTTTCTTTTTCTCTATCTCTCTCTCTCCTTTTTTTTTTAAATAAGGAAATGAACATAAACTGCAAGCCTTCAAACTTTAACATCATAGTGTTATACCCGTATAAAACAATCGATCTGATAAAGAACAACGTCATGAGCCATGTTCCACAGAGATAGTGTTCCTAATAACATCCTATCTCCAGTACTTAGCTTTTGACATACAAATTTAGCATGTATTACCTCATCATTTAACATGTTCCACATAGATAGTGTTCCTAGTAACATCCTATCTACAGTACTTTGAGAAATGTCGATCGTACATGACAAACATACTCAATGTTTTGACATTAAGGCCTCACTCTTGTACCTACCATCTTATAACATGAGTTTTATACTTCATGTGTTGACATTAAGGCCTCACTCTTGTGCCTACCGTCTTATAACATGGTTTTTTTTTTTCAATCAGATCTTTAACAAAAAAGGATATCACACAACCGATGATAAAGAATCAGGCAAGCAGAACAAAAACTGAATAACAACTGAATGTTGATCGACTCAAAATTTACAATGATCAACATTCTACTCATTCGAATTTAAGGAGCATTACACATACTAAGAGATTTTCTAAGATAAGAGAATCTCTCAAAGTCAAGGGCCTTTGTAAAAATGTCTGCAATTTGATCTTTAGTAGGAATGTGTTTAAGTGAGATAAGATCTTTTTCCACTAAATCTCGAATAAAGTGGTGTCGAATATCTATGTGCTTAGTTCTAGAATGTTGGACTGGATTTTTTGAAATCTCAATAACACTAGAATTGTCACAGAACAATGTTAAAGTTTCAGAAAACATACCGTAATCTTCAAGCATTTATTTCATCCATACCAATTGTGTGCAACAACTTGCTGCAGCAATGTACTCGGCTTCAACCGTTGAAAGATATATACAATTTTGTTTCTTACTTGTCCAAGACACAAGATTTGCTCCAATCAGAAAACATCCACCACTTGTACTTTTTCTATCATCAACATCACCTGCCCAATCAACATCACTGTAACCTGTGATGTTAGTACCAGTATCTTTTGCATACCACAATCCCATGTTTGAAGTTCCAGATATATATCGAATAATTCTTTTAACAGCTTTCATATGAGATTCTTTGGGGTCAGACTGGTATCTAGCACAAACACCAACACTAAAAAGTATATCAGACCTACTAGCAGTAAGATATAACAAACTACCTATCATTCCACGGTATTCAGTAGGTTCAACACTAACACCACTACTATCTTTGCAAAGTTTAACACTGGAACCCATTGGTGTTTTCATGTGTTTTGCAGATTCTAACCCAAATCTTTTCACAAGATTACATGCATATTTACTTTGAGAAATAAAGACACCTTCGTAAGATTATTTAATCTGGAGTCCTAGAAAATAGTTTAACTCTCCTACCATACTCATTTCAAACATGTCAAACATCCTGGTGACAAAGTCATCTACAAGTCTAACATCAGTCACCCCAAACACAATGTCATCAACATAAACTTGAGCAACTAAAAAGTTCTTACCAGTATGTTTAACAAAGAGAGTTTTATCCACATTACCTCTGCTGAACTTTAGATCAAGTAGAAATTCAGTTAGCCTTGCATACCATGCTCGAGGTGCTTGTTTGAGTTCGTACAATGCCTTCTTCAATTTGTACACATGATCGGGTTTGAATGGATCCTCAAAACCTTTCGGTTGTTCAACATAAGCTTCCTCATTTAAAATACCATTTAAAAATGCACTTTTTACATCCATCATCTCTTTGTAATTGACAGGGGCTTTCTTGCGTGTTTGTACTCCTTCAAGAACACTTCCAATGACCTTAGACGGAGGATGATTCCATTTGATGTGAAGAGGTGGTTCTCTTTTTTCTGAGTTTGACACCAGCGTGTCAGAGATTTCCTCCTTGTCCGAGTCTGAACCATGTCTAACATCGTCATCCTCTTTATCAGTGTTAGAGTCTGGAGATGTTGGACTTTTTGTTTCTCTAACATCTGTACTCGTTTGAGTTGCTGATTCCACATCCTTCTCTACGAGGTGAGATGCATCTTTCAGGTCTTGTTTATCAAGTAAAGTACCTGCATCATCAAAGACAACATTGATAGATTCTTGGATAGTTTTAGTTTGTAAGTTAAACACACAATAAGCTGGACTATTACTGGAATATCCAAGAAAAAGTTCCTTGTTACACCTGGAATCAAGCTTGGTTAGATAATCTCTATCATTCAAAACATAACAGATGCAACCAAAAACATGCAAGTATTTCAGATTGGGTTTTTTACCTTTAAGTATCTCATAGGGGGTCATCTTGGTTCCGGGTCTAAGATAAACTCTATTGATTAAATGACAAGCAGTGTTGAATGCTTCAGCTCATAATTTCTTAGAAAGATGCTTATAGTGTAACATGACTCTTACCATTTCTTGAAGTGTGTGGTTTTTCCTTTCAGCAACACCATTTTGTTGGGGAGTTTTAGGGGCTGAGAATTCATGAGTGATACCTTTTCTTTCACAAAATTTAGAAAACTCAATATTTTCAAATTCTCTTCCATGATCAGTTCTAATTCGTATAACATCAGCATGATAGAGTTTTCTAAGTTGTCTATATAGCTTTCTGAAAAATTCAAAGGTGTCAAACTTTTCTCTCAAGAATTCTACCCAAGTAAATCTAGAATAATCATCAGCACAAACCAAGACATACCTTTTTCCTCCAACACTTTCTACTTCTATAGGACCCATCAAGTCCATACGAAGCAATTCAAAGCAAGCATTAGTGTTAGTGATACTCAATATGGGATGAGAAGTACGAGTTTGTTTACCTTTCAAACATGAATCACAAACCTTGTCGGAGTTGAACTTTAGTTGTGGAACTCCTTTCACAACATCATACTTGAGAAGTTTCTGAATACTCCGAACATGTGCATGTCCCATCTTCTAGTGCCATATTTCAGCTTCATCAGGTTTTGTTAGAAAACATTTCCCATCTTGATCAGCTTGATAACAATTATCAGTTGATCTACTACCAAACATAACACAATTATTATTATCATCATACACCTCGCATGTGTCTTTGTCAAACTTGACTGTAAGTTCATCATCACACAGTTGACTAATGCTAATTAGGTTATCAGTCAGACCTTCAACATATAGCACATGTTTGAGTTTAGGAAAATCTGGAACATTCAAAATTCCTTTACCAGTGTTCTTCCCTTTAGCACCACCACCATAAGTAACTGTTCCTCCACTTACTTCTTTAAAATCAGGTAGGCAAGACTTATCACCTGTCATATGCCTGGAGCATCCACTGTCAAAATACCACTTGCCTGCAATGTTAGACTTTAGAGAAGTATAAACAGCTAGACATGTTTTATCCTTTTTATGACCTTTTTGATTAATTTTTCTTTTCTCATCAGCAATCCTAAATCTACAGAAAGGTTTTATATGCCCAAGTCTATTGCAGTAATGACACACGAACACCTTAGATTTATCTTTGACATGTTGCTCAGTGATGTTAGACTTTGCTCTGGAAAATTTTATAATGTTATTCTCAGACTCTAACATAGCAGAATTTAACTTTTCATAACCCAATCCACTACCATCAGAAGGTTTAATAGACAATATTTCATCAAGTGTGATTTTATCTTTGTTGATTTTTTCAAACACAGAGTCAGCATCACATACCTTACTTTTTAACACACTTGCTTCTTGATCCCTACGAGTTAGTAGTGCCTCAAGTCGAGAGATTTGTCGCCTTAGGGATGAATTTTCTTCTTTCAGCTTTGATATCTCATCATTTTGATCTTCACACCGTTTATCAACTATGTTGAAGTAGTGATTTATATTCTCCATCTCTTTAGGTGTGGTCTGATAAGTCTGACATTCCTGATTCCTGTCATAAGAAGAATGTTCAACAACAGAATGTTTAACATCAGTATCATTGTACCATCTTGTAGAATTCTCTATTTGAAGGGTGTTAGAGTTTGACACAATGTCGCTTCCTCC
This sequence comes from Plectranthus barbatus, assembly GCA_026898455.1. Lineage (NCBI taxonomy): Eukaryota > Viridiplantae > Streptophyta > Magnoliopsida > Lamiales > Lamiaceae > Plectranthus > Plectranthus barbatus. The sequence continues at coordinate 210,463 of JAPKLW010000385.1, read as the reverse complement.
TCCTCCTCCTCCTCTTTCTTCTTCTTCTTCTTCTTCTTCTTCTTCTTCTTCTTCTTCTTCTTCAGAGTTTCGAACTTCTTGAACCTCTACATCAGTGTCCATATATTCTTCAACTTCAACATATTCTTCAATTTTCACATGTAACATTGCTTGATCCAGCTCTTCATCGTCTGATTCTGACTCTTCACTGAGAGTTGTGTTAAAGTTGAGCTTTCTCTGTCTAAGTACTGTTGGACACTCGTTGACATAATGTTCGACACCTGAACAACCATGGCACTTTACAGTGTCGATGTTAGATTTTTCTGTGAGAGAATTCTTACCTTTCCTTGATATATCTTCACTTCCTCTCCTTGTGGAACTTGAAGAGCTGTTTGAGAAGTTTGAGGGTGATGACGATACAGAACTCCTTCTATCTTTCTTGAGAGATCTAACAAGCTTGTTAAACTTTTTGGTTAGTAAAACAAGATTTGGATTATCTTCATTAAGTAGATCCTCATCTGATTCCTCTTCCAGAATGTTTGACTTTGTTGTACTTTGTGATGCTTCAGATCCATATTTTCCAGCGTGTAGGGCTACACCTTTGGTCTTGTATCCTCGTTTCTGTTCCATTAGATTTAGCTCAAGGGTAGTTAGAATACTTACCAGTTCAGTAATCTCCAAGGTTGCAACATCTCTTGCTTCTTAAATCGCTGACACCTTGATGTTGAACTTTTCTGGCAGCGACCTTAACATCTTGCTAACTTGTCTCTCATTGCTAATGGGTTCACCTAGAGCATTTGCTTCATTCGCCATGGATGCCATCTTCTCATAGTAAGAAGAAATAGTTTCTTCTTCTAACATCCTGAGATTTTTGAATTTTGTGGTGAGTAATCTCATTTTGGTCTTTCTAACACTAGCGGTTCCTTCACATTTTCCTTGGAGTATCAACCATGCATCTCGAGCTTCTGAACAGCTGGATATTAACCTGAAACACGCAACATCAACAGACACAAAATTGCATTTAACGCCTTAGAGTTAAAGTTAGAGATTTGTCGTTCATCAACACTCCATTGTCCTTCAGGTTTAAGTTTGGTAATGATTTTTGTAGCATCTTCTGGATCTTCAACAGTGATTTTTGGAGGTGTCCAACCATCCAAAACAGCAACCCACGCTCGTTCATCAATAGACTTGATGTACATGCTCATTCGAGACTTCCATAGAGAGTAGTTATTCCCATCACTCTCTAAAATGGGTGGACGACAAGCAGGGCTTGTGAAATCCATAATAGTAAACTGCACTCAGGAACAAACAACTTATTCCGTCAAGAAGTAGGCTCTTGATGCCAATTGAAAGAATTTAGTGCCCGAGTTTACTATTAACATCGAGATGTTGAAGAATTCAACACTGCAGAATTCAATATGCCTGACTAACAGAGTAATGTTAAACATAATGTTAGACAAAGTTTAACACGAAGTTTAACATGCAGCGGAAATAAACGTAGACACAAAGAATTATTTTTCACGAGTCTAGGGTTTCTAAACTCGCGAGAGCCTCACGGCCAAAAATAGATTTCACTATAATAATGGAGTTTACATAGCAAAATCGAAATAATAAATATTCAAAACCCTTCTCGGTTCACTCCCTCGAAGAACTTTAAATTTACATAGAAGTAGAGACTAACTATGAAAGACGTACTTACAAAACCACGATTCAACCCTAAAAACTCCTCTACCGTTGGATTCACTCTCCGGAGGTAGGATCCTTCTTCGGCTTGAATATCTTCGTGAGTTGAAAGCACTAGAACAATGAACGAAAGCTGGAACGCCTTGCTTGAATGATATCTCGAAGAATAAAATAAGTCGTCCTATCTTTCTTCGCACCCCAGCACCCTTTATATAGGTTTAGATGTGTGTAGCCTCGTGCTAGATATGTATCTTTGTATATATATATCTCAACTGCAAAGATTAGAGGAAATTAGGTAAAGATATGTGAAAGATATATATGAAAGATATGAAAAGATATGAATTTATCTCTAAAGATTAGGAAGTAAATCTATTCAAATATATCAAAAAGTCAAATCTATTCGTTCCTAAATCTTTATAAAATATATATCTATCTTAGAATAAACTGAATATACGAAAATAAATAAATACGAATAAATAAGGAATGATAAGATTAAATCAGCAGGACTGTCTAACACTACGGTGTTAAACATAACTTCGACTTTAACACCAGCGAAAGTTAAACATTGCATCTTCAGTATTTTCGCGAGTGTCATTGTTGTCAAGAGTGCAAGGTTTTGAGCTATGCACAAACTTTTTTTTTACCATAATCCTAAACCCTAAATTCATAAAATGTTGTCTTGATTATTTATTTATTTTTGGGCATGATTGTTTTTGACAAATTTAGCATCTGGTGGCATCGAGCAGAATTGATCTTGTGGATAGAAATTGAAAAAGGTAAAGACTTCGTCAACATGTGGGTTTACCTGTAAGCAACTCAAAACCATAGAACACTTCTAAAATACTCTAGTCAGTGGGTGTGTTGAGGAAATGGATGAGGCCATTTTAAGAAACACTGAGAATATAATCAAAAACCTTATATGACGTATGGAGGATAAAGTTATTGACGGGAAAATAAAGACATTTGTTTGTGGATGCCCATGAGCATTGTTTCTCATGGCTTTGAGTTGAGGATGATGATGGAGGATAATTGTAAAAAATATAGTAAGTGGGTCTCAGATGGAGGAGAATAAGGTGAAAGAATGAGTGGAGTGGAATACTGAAGGGGCGTCCGCCGGTGTTCAGCGGCCGCTTGACACATATAAGATTATTGTGAATTCTTGTAATTATGGTTGATTTGAGTAGTTTCCAAGTATTGTAATCGAAATGCATAGAATTTCTCAGATATGAATTCCAGTGAGAATAAAAAAATAGATGTACGAAGGACTATAGTTTTATGTAGTGAGATGATATGAAACATGTTCTAACATGTGTTGAAGGTTATCTCTCAAATGGATGAAATAAATAAGTGATGGATTTGTATGCCAAAAGTATTATGATTGTATATTATGAAAACATTTTTTTGTTAATGTTGTAGGTGTTCTTGTGTTGGATTAGGAGCCCAAGAACAAATTATGTAGTGCACAAATGAAAGACGAGAGTATTATTTATGGAAATATTAAGCAGATACAAGAAACTGAGTAAAACTTAATGAACAAACGAAGCGAGGTAAGTTCAGATTGAATCAAGCTATGCCGAGCTGTAACTTCGCAGTATGCCTACTCTTTCCTTGCCATCGTTCCCAAAAATGTGTCTTTCCTGAAATATATATACCCGTTTCAGATAACGCTCCCTTCTTTAATTCTGTGATCCTCACCGAACTTTATTGCTGAATTCGTGCCGTTATTAATTTTCAAAAGATCCGTTCTTCCTTAATTGAATTCGCCTTTATTGCTGGTCAACCGTTCGAACTCTTTTACGGTTCAAACTTTAATCTTCGATCTCTCCTTCAACCTATTCCGATGGGCCCCTAAACTCAGGAGTCAAGCCCATATTTCCTGGATCAACTTTTATTGGGCCTTTTTCCTTGTGAATTTATTATTGACCTCAACAGTTAATATACTGGGAATCATTAATATTGTATGTTCGTGTTCTGTCTAAATTAACAAACATGTATCGCAAATGACTTTATCCCCTGATCTCATCGATAAGAATATCACACGGTATGTAATAGATCACGGAAGATCGTATGGATCACTTGATCTAGCGAGATCTAAACCATTATTACAACTGAGATAGTCCCATGATAGACGGTTTCAGCATACGCGGTAATGAGCAGCTTTTCTGTGTTGCTAGGTATGTTGGTGCATTCGGTACGCATTGATATGACCTAAGTAAAGATTGATTCCTTTATCTAACATTAAAGAATCTTGATCTTGGTGGCTTGATGGAATCTTAAGCCTAATGAAGGTACGGAGGTATATGAAGATTTATGTATCACTTTGAGATACTATAGTGGAGAGTCTTTGATGCACTTGTATATATGTATCTTGGGTAGTAGCAGTTGTGTGTGACTATCTATGACTGGAACTAAGTAACCATATCCAGTATAGGATGGTGACATTCCCTGAGCAACTAAGAAGGTACATTATGTTAATTAAAGTCCTGCAAGTTGATTAAACTCAAGAATAAATGAAAAGGTTGAGTGAATTGACTAAGGAATATAAGATGTTAATTGATTTAGTGGTTTCCCAGAGCTTAAATTAATTAATGAATGTCTATAACCTTAAATATGGGGATATATCGAGTCTATGCAACATGTTCCTCATAATATGGTAACAAAGAGGTAGTACAATATTGATTCTCTGGTGGCATGACTCAATATTAATTAATTAATTATATTCTGGGTAGAATATGAGAATTACATAATAGGCCTTCTTTGTTATTTGTACACTGGTCCCTGTTCCGATCCATGAAAATCTCAAGTCCATCAAGGATCAGAATTCTCCAATAAATATCCCTCAGATACTAAGATCACAACACACCACAAGATCATAAGTTGCTAAGCATCAAACCAGAGAATTGGGAGCTGCAGTAGGCGACAGGATCTAAGCCAGGGGAAGAAAGTTCTGATTTTCAGTTGGCACTATATCCGGAAGGAATCTTCACCATATATCCAGATCAGAGCAAGGGATACTAATCAGAAAATTAGATTTGGAGGATGCTGCTTCTTTTTTCTCTCTCTTAATTTTCGAATTTAATCTAATTAAATTCAGAGATTTAATTCATTTATCTTATAGGATTAAATCTTGTTGTGCAAGAAAGGATTGAATATCAAATCCCTATGTAACCAGTTCAGCGTTAAAATAATCCAAGTATTCCGCAAAAATATATTTGCATTCAATAGGACTATGCTAGGAATTTTAATAAGCATAACAATTTTTTTAGATATCCAAAATTCAATTTAAGTAATTCAGTTTGCAAGAATCCCTTCACTAAGTGCTTAAACTTTCCTTCTAATCTATGAAGAAGGAAGATGGAGGACATTTTAATTTTAAAGGACGAATAACCTCAAATTATGGAATATGGAGGATCTTCATAGGTACAAAGGCCAAAAGTGGCTTCTTAAGTTTTTCTCTCCAAAATTTCACCAAGGTGAAGTTGGTTTTGAGTGATTACTAAAAACATGCTCAAGACCTTTGGTTAATACTTAATGTTGGTCACAATATAATTAATTTAATAAAATTATGCATGCATGGAGTCAAAGAACTAAATTCTGACTTCTACTATATTTTACTATGTAGATTTAGAACACACCAAATATAGATATTTTCAAGGGCCTAATCTTTTATGCAAATATCCATTATAACTAAAATTTTTATGATAGATACTTTAAAACTTCATATTTGGGTCGATCCATACCTTAGAGAGCTATTTAAAGTAACTATATGTATATACAATTTATTAGATCTAAATTCTAATAGAAGTTAGTTCATATCTGATGTTCGGCAATAAAACTTCTAATATTTTCTTGTAAATGTGATCGATCACAAACTGAGTTAAATATGATCAAGTTCGAACCCAATAATAAAATCTAAGGTTAAAGTATGAATGGATTGAGCTTATTCTTTTTGCAGTTTTTAATTTTAATAAACAATTATATTATTTATTTATTATACATTGTTATCTAATTTTAACAATAAGTTAATATAAGAACATCTAAATTATTATAAATTCAATCAAACTTGCAAATGTAGCTCGAATCAGACTGTATTTAAGTTGGAAAATCTTGATATTGAAGCTCAACAACTAATTGAATAACTCGAGTTCAATTCGGTTAACATTAAATTAATTTCAATTTTTTTAGAAACCAATTTTAAGAATATGCTTGACTCATGATCCACTAATTGCAATATATTCCCTCCATCCTGTGTCATTAGTCCGATTTGTTTTTGACACAGTTATCAATGTTTATAAGTGTAGTAGTTGGAGTGAGTAGAATTTTTTCCAATTTAGACAATGTGACTAATTTTGCTGGACATACGAAAAATAGAAAATAAGACTAACGAAGCGGAAAGGGGGGAGTATTTTATTTTTTTTTTTCAATTTTGAAGATTATAAGTGATGTCGAGTTACAATATTATTGTAGAGTGTGAAATAATACTCTTGCAAAATAAAAACAACAATTTCTCGTGAAGAAAGTAAACAAGAAAAGGGTGGGGAAAAACACACATTCCTGTACGAATTCATCTCCTACATTGACGATCAAATCAAATAATACACACGAATGTAACGCAGCATCAACAGACAGGAATGATCAGCAACCTCAGGCACGACCACGGCAGCTCGACGGAGGCGATGAGCTGTGACCGTGTCTGAGTTTTGTGCATGGATATTACATGAAAGCAACAAAAATGGTAAATTCCAAAGCCACACAGAGAGAGAGAGAGAGAGATAGATCGTAGCAAGTCAGTATTCACTTTCGTGTCTCCGATCAGAAGAAACCACCGGAACCTCACCGCCGGAAGCCATCGTGTGAGGGAGAGGTTCCTGCAGGGGCACAAAAAACAGCTCCCATCGGGAAGTTTCTTCTAGTCAGCAGCTCATCTTCAACATTGCCATCAATGCACTCGGTCCCTGCTCGAGAAGTTACTTGAAACCGGATCCGGAAGGAGGGTTCAGCTCGAAATCCCCAGGAATGAAGATGGGGAGCTGGTTTGAGACAGCATCCCTCTTAAATCTGGTATCTCTTGGCAAATTGATGGTCTGTTTATCTGGTCCGTCTCTTGAACTCGATCCTCCTTCGCCTCTCAAGCCGTCCCTGATTGGAGCACTGAGAAGTGGGCCGCCAAAGAAGATGGATTCTCCGGTGTATGTCAGCTTCTCCGACTGTCGGACTGCAGGTTTTGATAGGGGCACTGGAGGCTCTCGAGGGGGGAGCGCCGCACCGGGGCGCTTGTCTTCATTACTAGTAGCTTCTGCAGCAGTAGCAGCAGTATTTGGTAGTGTAGACTGTAGAGATGGTCTTCTCCGTGCATCTGCTGCTGACACTGGAACAGAGACATACCTACCGGCATCTTGATCCCAAACGACAGACGTTCGTTTAATATCTCGAATGAGGGAGGCTGCCTGAACAGTGGGAGCGGAGAGCAGAAGGTGGTCTGAATTGCTATGCCTCTGCGTAGTCTTTTCATCAAAACCAGCCGAGTTTGGGAAAACCGGGTTGGTTTTACTGGGGGCAGCAGCTCGAGAGGTTGCCAGCTGATCTGGGATGAGGCACGCTACTGAACCAGCAGCAGCGAGAGGGTTCAAGCCACGAGCCTGTGGAAGAGGACTTAATGAAACAGATTCATGAGCATGAGTCGGACTACTGAAACTGCTCGCACTTTGAGTTCCGGTTTCGTATTCATCCCGACTGCCTTGACTCGGGGCGAACGAGTGTGAGAGCTTGAGCTCATTCCTGTTGTCTTTGTTTCCTCCGGTGTCAGTGCTCATACTGCTCCTAATACTGGCATTCTCACTGGAACTTATTTCAGAATCAGCCAAATGTCGATGATCAACGGGTCGTAACACCGAGGATGATGCCCGTGCTTTTGCAGCTGCTTTCATTGCCTCGCTTGAATCCAGTTTTGCAAGCTTCCAGGCACTGATTCGAACGCCCTTTTTTGGTCCCCTGTTCCCCTTTTCGCCTGAGCCGGTAGCATCCGGATCGACTGTAGACGGAATCATTCCAGGCCCCAACTGTGGTGCAACTTCTTCCTGATATCAAAGATTCATAGCCAGGGTAAACAATTTGAGGTTTTGTTCATATATTTCATATGAAAATGGAAAATTTGGTGATGAGTAAAATGTTAGATAACACGTAACCTTCACATATTCAATCCCCTACAACTACATCAGTCAAGAGGCAGACACAGGCTTTGAGCACCGTGGTGATTCAATCATATGATTTTGTAGTCGGTGCCTTATAAATTTAGTGAGGTACAAAAATAAATGGGCAGGCGCCCCCGAGCACAAGAGTGGTTCCGCCCCTAGGCATCAACACGAGTTGTTCTCTTCCGTATTTTCCCCGAGACTATTTGCATGAGTGTAGGTAAGTTAATAATAGGCTTGGGTAAGTTATTAATAGGTTTTGGTAAGTTATTAATAGGTTTTGGTAAGTTATTATTATGCTTTAAGTAAGCTAAAATGGATCGTAAAACGACGATTGCAAGAATGTTGGCAAGTTATTAATAGGCTTGAAGTAAGCTGAAATGGGTCCTAAAATGAAGAAAATCCACACAGATGCAAACCTGATAATCTACAAAAACCCGAGGAGGGGTGCACCAAGCTCCTTTGTATTGCAGTCCTAAGGAGCTTCCACCACTGAAACCGGTTGTCGCAGATCCCGATGGAGAATATAAAATATTCGGGATCTCTTCGTCCACAGATGCTCCAGCTGGCGCATCGCTCATGGCTCTCATTGCCACAACATATTCGTAGGTCGTAATGCCCTATCACAATCAAATAACAAACAGGACAACAAAAAATCAGACAAATGCCTATTCCAGTTTAAATAGATTATTACCAAAAAAAAAAAAAAAGAACTACTGATTCAATGAGAGCAAACACTTGTTATTACACGGTTTACGTTTCAATTCATCACTCCACGTATCAAAAAGAGAAATATAGAGTAAATGAGATTAGTGTGCAGTGATTGCACTTCCAAGAGGCAAAAACCGACCTTTCGAATTAGAATCATGTGAAAGAAGAAAAGTTCCCCCAAGGGTACACAGGCCAGCAAGGATACTGCTGTACATATAGCCTGCAGAATGAACCACACATAAAGATAAGAAGGACTCGTTTGTTGATTCATATATGGTATCTACAATGATGGAATTACCACAACAGTCGCAAATGGGGCTCGAGAAAAACCATTTCCTAGCCTGTCGACAATTTCAGCCTCCATATATTGCTTATTAGTGAAGCAACGGACGAAAACACCGATGCCCACTCCAACTTCAAGAGTAAGCTGGGGAAAGAGATAGTTAAAGATCAGTTTCACATAACGTTTCGTGTCATCTAAGCGCATTTTTCCCTCAAAACGTACCCAAATCAAACTAATGCCCATAAGTAAGATAAATGTCGCATAATTTTTCCGGCCCACACAATTATTGAGCCACTGCAAAGCATCAGACAGTGAAGTCAGCTTCTTCTATGCATGAAAGTTACTTGAATCTTGCAAAGAAGAATGGTCTGATGCATAAGACGTACCCGGCAATGATGATCAAATCCATCCACGCACTTGTCACAACTTCGACAATGCTTGCTGAACTTCCGGACCTATGAAGACATATGCGTGGTTAAACAGAGGTAATACGCGGACGAGTGGAGAACAGTATAAAGGAAAGTTTCATGAATCATTCATTACACGTGTTTGGGTTCAGGAAGGGATTATAGAAGTTTTTAACATGAACAGAAAGATAATGAAATTTCAAAAAGTGATTTTATTAGATTATCAAAATAAAGGATTTTGAACAACAGGAAAAATTCCGAGCCTGCTTATGCTTTGGAAAGTAGAAATGGAAGTAGGTGATGGATACTCTGAAATAGAGAAAGAAAAGTTGAATTTGATTAAGGAGCCTTCAACCATAATTAAATACTTATTCAAAACTCAAGAACAACGAAACATAAGATTTATTGATAGCCTTCTGATTATAGAAATACTCTTTTAATGTCTTCACGAAAACGAGTGTCATAGAAAACATTAATACTAGATAGAAATCATGGAAACTAATTATATACCTCGGCATCGCACAGCGTGCAAAACAAAGCATCTTCACCTGTACCTTCCTGCTCAGCTGGTTCCTCCAGTTTACGACAATCTTCAAGAACAAAGATTGCACAGAGAACTCCACCAAACAAATGGCAGAAGGAGCTCCTTGGTGAAGATACAGCTTGAGCATTGGATTTTACAGACTCAACTGAGCCTTTCCTGCTAGAGTTAGCTCCTGCAAAGGAGCTTCGTGAGGGTGAAGACACGCACGAATGAGTTCCATTACTACCTTCATCGTATTTTCTGCTCAAATCACCGGCCACGGACACACGCTTTCTCCCAGCCTCATTCATTAACTTGGGATCAAATTTAAACATGATGCCAGGGTCTGCCGGGTTTATTGCAGTAGATCGAACATAAAGAATGAAAACCAATAGTGCCTGCATAATTGAATATGAATTAAGCATAATTCTTGAATAAATTGAGGATGAGTTATTCTACAAAACATTTTGTATAGTCTGTACCTAAAACATACAATCAGTCTTCGACCACAAATTATTACTTTGTCGAGAGTTTCTGACTCTCCAATAATATATTTGCTTCATGATCTTCATTATTAGAGATTGGCAATAGCCTTTTCTAGTTCAGAAGATGCAACATTTTTTAATTTGAATTGCTTTACTACATTGTCCTAAAGAAAAGTTTCCTACATCCTAGTACCTGCCGACAATTCAACTCTCTCTCTTTTGACAGCTCACTTAGAAGAAAAAGTTTCCTCCACAGCATGATAGTCATAATCATAGTTGCAAAACTTGCTAGGCACTAGTTGGGAGCTCGGGTAAGGCCTAGCACCTATGTGGTTTCTAGGCGGCAATTAATTGGTAAACTAATTTATTATTTTTAACATTATCTAATTAAATAAATTTCAATTGTTTTTAAAATATGCATATAGAAAATGTCACCTAGGCCATCTAGGCGGCACCTAGCCCACCAACTCGGCTGCTTAGGCGCAGAGCAACCCGAAAACATCTAACAGGGCTGATTATATGATTTTAGAGTCGGGTAGGGACTGCCTGGGCCAATTTTTACAACACTAGTAATAATGAGGCATCTTTTTGGTATTGACCTTATTGTCATTTAAGCCATCAGGTGATCTGAACCTACTTTAAATTCGAGTTATAGATAACCAATTCTCACATATATCCATGGAAAGAGCTGAAATCAGATTACTAATCTGTGTGCAAAGAAGCTAAAGGTTGAAGCAATAACACAACATATCTGCAGATAAAATATACATACCACTGGGGAATAGACACCAATCAGTATGTACTCCCATATTCGCCCTCCAAGGAATGGAGCAAAGAAAGCATAAAATGCTACCACTAACAAGCAAAACACTGTAATAGCAACAACCTATGAAACACAAATACAAAAGGTGTGGTTAATAGACTTGCATCCAAAAAAGGGAAATGAACAACATCTCAAATAGCTCATGTGATGGCCATTTGCTACAAGCAACAGTTATATAGATAAGCTGAACATGACATTTTGAGTTGCAAAAACTTATTTTTTAAAAAAAAAAAAAAAACCTCTAAACGCACTATTCAACAGCTAACACTACTTAGAAAGCATCACCAGCCTCATGAAGTATTATCAGATCAGCAAAATGTAATTACATACAAACCACAACTCCTTTCAAGAAAATATAACCTTTTCTCCACTGATCTATCTACAAGGCAAGCAAGAGGCCTATGACCATAACCCCCCTCCACCCCCACACAACACACACACAAAGTCCAGTTCATATCTTGACCGGTAACTCAGTTGCACAATCGGTTAATACCAACAAATCAGTATCCAAACAGAAAAAAATACATGAAATCAAAAGGGGAAAAAGCATGAAGAAGAAGAGAATGAGCTAGAACAAAAACCTGAAAGGTGTGTGCAGGCAACTGCCACCCATGTTTCCTCACCATCACTTTATCACTCCACCACAGCAGCTCTAATCTTTCCCTCAACCCCCGCACTCCACCGTTTTCCCACCTATTCCCCTTTCCACACCTTGAAAATCAACCTCACCCAAATGGGCTCAGCTAAAAACCCAATCTTTGAACCAAAATGCAGGAATAAAATCCAAACGAAACAAACCCTTTTCCCTATTCTCCTAAATAATCAGAATATTCTATTCAGATTTCACCAATAGTCCAAGACAAAAGTACAAAGCTACCAGAAGGTCAATGCTTCCGTTTTCAGTGGGTTGATGCAATGCAATAAAATTAAAGCAGAAACAGACAAAGCAACGACGGGGCAAGTTGATGACTGTGTGTCTGAAAACAAACGAAGTTGGTAAAGTGTAATTAAGACATTTTCATTGCATACATTCTCGATAACAATGAAAGGAGCCTTCAATGTGGTCTGGTTGGTTTGGGGCCCACCACTATATGTTTTTATTTATTATTTAGATTTCGTAATTATTATTTCATGGGATATTGGGATTTTTTGATATCTGAAATAATTCGAAAGGAAAATTAGTGATTACTTTTTTTAAAATAATAATTACAATAAAGTCATTACTGATAGTATGCATTGAATAAAATTTGTGTTTATAAATTTTAGGAATAAGGGTCAATTTAGCCCTCCGACTATTCTATAGGAACATTTTAACCCCTGCATGACTATTTGGCTCAATTAAGCACTTTGACTTTTAAATTTGGCTCAATTTAACCCTTCATCCTATAAAATTATTGTTTTACCCCTAATTAGGAGAGATAATGTATTTACTTTATGATTTTATTTGAATTTCTCATTGTTTATTACTTTGTATATATTTTAAATTAGTTATTTTTATTTATATTTGTAATCTTCATGAGTAAAAATTATTAATATAAAATAATAAATACATCAATATGTATATTTATTCTAAATTTAATTAAACTTTAATGGGTGGTTATACAGTTTATTTAATTATATTTGTATTTGAGTATTTTAAATGTTTTTGTTTAATTTTCTATTTTCAAAATTTTTTTAAATTTTAAATTGATTTATATATATAACATAAATCAAATGTTAATTATATTTTAAGTGTAGTTCCGCCACGAGGATAATGCAATCTTTTTTTTTTTATGGTAGATAAATCTTATAAATTACAATCCTTTTTAAACATATATACATAATATATATGTTCTTTTTAACATGTAACATCAGTTCTTTTTTTAAAATAATTATTTAATTAATATTATAACTTAAAATCCTTATGTATATTATAAAACTGTATAAGCTATGACTAATAACAAATTAAATTAATCCATAAAAAATATTCAAGATTAAAATAAATGTAAACAAACGATAATAATTTTGATTTTTATGAATAATTTTAATTCATCATTTTGGATAAAAAAAATTCGTTGTATGATCATCGTCCAAATTAAATGGTGAAACAAGTCAAGAACAATAACATCACAAATTCACAATTATCTTTTAATTAATGGTATATTCATATCGTGTTATAGAATTAATTTTAAAAATAGAGTTTGAAATATAAATTATTGGAGTAGTCCAATAAAATAAGTTTGAAAATAATATTTATTTCAACTCATGTTTTATTGATAGATTAATTTATTATTTTGTATTTTTAAAATTATTAAGTATAAATTCATTTTATTATTTAGATAAATTAAATGTATAAATAACAAAAAATTAAATTAATATTAAAAATGATATACAATTGAAAAATAAAGATAAAATCATAAAGCTATTATGTTCTCTCTCTTAATTAGGGTAAAACTGTCAATTTTTAAGATGAAGGGTTAAATTGAACCAAATTTAAAAGTTAAAGGGTTTAATTGAGCCAAATAGTTAGGTAGGGGCTAAAATGCTCCTGTCAAAATAATCGAATGGCTAAATTGACCCTTATCCCTAAATTTTATATAGTCTTAATAATTATCGAATCTTAGTGTAAATATTTCATGGGGTCAGAATGGGCATGAAGTTTGTGTTGGTTTGATTTGATCAACTTCCCATGTGAAATTAATAAGACAAATATCATATTCCTCCATCTACTAATAATAGTCTTATTTTTCATTTTTGTTTGTTCCATAAAATAATCTCATTTTCTTAAAATAAATTTTTTTTCACATCAATAGTATTAATTTTACTATACTCACAACTCTTAATTCTCATGCTGAAAAAAATGTAACTACACTAATGAGACTGATGTAATATTTTCTATTAGGAGTATTCTATTATCTTCTTAGTTTTTGGCACAATAATCAAGACGTAAAAAAAATAAAAAAAATTAATATTTTATTAAAAGTAATTGAACTAATAAATGAAAGAAGATGGACGGAAAGAGTATTTATTTGTAGATATAAAAAAATGAAATTACATTGTGAAAAATTTTTGCCAAAAAAATTGCACGAGACTATTTCATAAAATCCATATTAATATACTATTTTGGTTAGTAAGTATATTATTTTGATAAATTAAAATTATCATTGTTTTTGACTGAATACGTCTTTTAGATATACTTTGGTTTCATTTTTATTGAAACTAATATGGCACTCGCGCGAATGCGCTGTACAATTAATGATTTGTTTTGTAATAATTTGTTCATTTATATTTGTATAAAAAATGCTAAATTTAAAAATTATGTATGTTAACATATGTGAACAAATATATAATATATTTTATACATTCTGAAATACTTTCTTATATACAACATTAGCATATAGCAGTACATAAAATGCGAAGATTGTCATCATCACTTGCTGAGGTCGCTTCTAGTCGCAACTCTGGAAACAACAACATATAATTAATCATGGGTAAAGATATATTTTTCAATAAAATGTCAACATGTGATAAGGATTGTCATCAACCCTTGTAAATAGTCATGTAGTCATGGCATATGAAACAATAAAAGGGAACTGTCTTCTAATCCATTGTTGGAGCTAAAATGACTCTATCTTAAAAATATGATAAATCATTATTGCCAGATAATACATTAGAATATGTGCTTTTGACAATTACCTCTACAGGGTCTCCAAAAAAATTAATGTGAATAGCATCTCGTATTTTGACATTTTTTTGTTCATCATTATTGTTGTCTTCAATTGATGCAACTCACTCTAAGAATGTTTTTAATTCGGAGACTTCAACTTTAGAGCTTATTAAAACGCCCTCAACTAGCCATCCCGAACTTTGGGACGCACTACAGTGGTGTGGTACCTTTTAAAAAATATTTTTGAAACAACGGAATACTTTATCAAATAACAAATGTAAGAATTTGCAAAACATTCATCAAAAACCCGTTTTCATAAAAATGATGAAACAACAAAAGGTTTGTTGTGCAACAGAACATAACAAAATAGATAGGAGTTCGGTATCTCAAACTCATTACATAACAAGGGAAGGAACAGAAGTCAGAGGTGCAATGCAACGGAGTATTAAACGGTGGAGATATGCATATGAAGATGTATATCTCAGGAATTATTCTTGCTCTTGTGATTGCTAGTTTTTACACTGCCGCATATCCATCATAGCTGCTAACCTGTGCATTTTAAAAATAATGTGAGGGGCTAAGTACAAAAGTACTCTGTGGAGACATGCCCGAAAATATACATGTTTAAATATTAATGATATGCCACACACACAGATAAACCACGAGGTTTTATTGAAAGGTATCGTGTTTATCCAAAATATTTTATTTGTTGCGCAGCTATCAGAAATGATATCATATTTGTTTACCGTTTTGTAACTGGAAGCTGACCCACTTTCAAGTTACAATGAACAGCTGAGAATGGATGAACCACTCTATCCACTGTCATCAATAGTGCACTAGTCCCAGAATGTTACCTTAAGACTACAATCAATTAAAAAAGACAAATACCTCATCCTCAGGGTATCAGCACACCAGTTGAGTCACCCAACTGAGCTCATAGCTTGATCAAAACAAGGTTGCTAACCTTCAAAACAATTAACGAGGCTTTGCGCTGGAATTTCCACGAAATCCTAGTTTCGTTCCCATCAATTCAACTCTTTGAAGATAGCAATTAACATAGGTACAAATATGATAGCACAAAACATTTTAGGCATAGACAATTAGGGATGTCAATCGGGCTAACCCGTCGGGTTTTGGGCCAGCCCTATCGGGTTGCGGGTTAATCAATCCGGGTTGAATCGGGCTGGGATTTTTTCGGGCTAAAAAATCTTGACCCTAACCCTAACCCATCGTTTTCGGGCTAGCCCATTGGGCCAATGAATTTATTAATTATTTTTTATTTTTAATATCTTTTCACTCTTTTATTATTTTAAATAATAAAAAATAAACAAAATAATACTTCTCTCTTATAAAAAATGCATAACACATACAAATTCTTAGATAATGATAAACTAAACTATTAAAAAAAAATTATTTTTTATTTTAGCAATATTTTTAAATTTAAAAATAAATAAACTTAACTATGTATTGAATATTATTTGAACTAAATATAATTATATAACTTAAAACTTAATTAATAAATATGATCTTCAATATTAAAAGTAGATTTTGGTACTATAATTATAATAAATATATTAATAAAAAAATAATCGGGTTAATCGGGTCAATCTGTCGAGTTTCGGGCTCAACCCTATCGGGCCTCGGGTTATTCGGTCTCGGGCTAAATTTTTTTCGGGCCAAAATATTTCGACCCTAACCCGTATTTTGGCTCGGGTTAATCGGGCCAACCCACGGGTTTCGGGCTAAATTGACATCCTATAGACAATCAACTTTTAAAACAAATTATTTTCACACATATTTTGGAAAAACTGAGCACAAGGCCCAAAAAAGCATTTTATTTTTATTGAAAATAGTCCCCAACTTTTATTGCTTACAGAAATGAGATGAACACGTTAGATATGGTTGAGCTGTTGCAAATATCCTGTGCTTCCCTTACATATTAACACACTAAAGAATAATTAATTAGGATGGATCACCTAATAAAAAATAATCAGCCTCCAGCTAACGTTACTTGATGTTGATCAAGATCCATGACTGACAAACTGAACTGACACAACCCAATAGTTCGACATGCATTCCCGTACCTCAAGACATGCACGTGACTTATTCAAACTCAATCATACATGTTAACCAATCCACGGTTAACAAAACAATTTGATTAAAACACGTTTAAAATTTAAATGGCTAATCATGCAATTAACTATGCATTATTCCAAATAATCAAAACCCGACGTCTAAACTCCATTCTTTTTCGCATAATATCATGCATGGAATGAAGAATAATCAATATATAAGCTCATGCATCGAAAACGAAATGAATCGGATCGAAAAGATGAAAAACACAAAAATATGCATCTATCTGTTGGCGTTGACGGATGCTGGCCACGTCGGTCGGCATGCCCATGTCAACCGATGTCGGTGTCGACACAGCAGCAACATGGCGATAAAAGCATCAACTTGCGCAATCAACGTGAGCTCCCGGCCAACTCTGGCCATCCCGACCCCCAAAACTCATCAAAATACATTCCTAAGCATTCTAGGACCTCAATGGAATAAGAAGCATGCTCTAAAACGAAAGCAACTTGCCGGAAAACTTAAAGGGAACTAATAGGAAAATATGGAGGTTGGTGGCGATGGATCGGCCAACTATTGGTATCAAAATGTACTTTACATCACAAGAAACACGAATATACAATTAGATTTCAATTCCATTTCCGATCGGCAAAAAGTTATGGAATTAAACGTCGAATTCGACAACTTATCAATGGGGCTACTTCGGAGCCCGATATCTCACTCATTTCTTGATGGAATCGAGTGATTCCAAGCTTAACATAAACTTTGAAGCACATATTGTCTAAAGGTTTTAGCCTCATAGCAAATCTCCTACTAGATTGCTCGGAAATTGCGATAGAAAAATGATAGATGAAACTCTCGGAAATAGAAATGGTGTGAGAAATGAGGTGGGGGCTGCTATTTATAGGCATTCTCTTGCCTTGAAACGTGTGCCCAACCCAAATATTTTATATTATCCCTTTAAAATTTGACAAGTGGCAAAGTTGGTCCAATGGGGTGCTGAAATTTGTCGTCGTCGTATTCGACCTGATCTGGATCCTTTCTTGCTTGTATTAAATTTTAATTTCCAACCTTTCCGGATTCATAACTTGACATCCACTATCCAAATTAAAAAATGGACATACACATAAATGCTCTGAATCACGAGATCTACTCGTGGGCGCAATTCCATAATTTTTGGAATTATCGTATTTCGGATTTGCACTTAATAGTTCAAAAATTCATAGAATATTCATCTGACCTCAGAATCTCAATCCGATCGTTTTTAAATTTATCATAAACTCATCTCAAGCATACCCTAGCTCGATACAAGAAACGGTGCTTCTGGGTGTGAGTTGTTAATTTAATTGCGACATATTTTCACTAAGAAAAATAATTCGTCGTGTTCGAACCTCTTTCGTAAATTGTGGTTGCATGGCCACTTGAGATTTTTCAAAACATACTCATAGGCATATTGCTTGCAAGAAATAGACTTGTATCCGACATTGGTTGTCATTTTCTATTTTAATTGCTATTAGATCTCAAATTGTGAAATATAACTTTATTTATTCACATAATTAAGTTGTAATTATCTTAATTAAAATGCGGGATATTAAATTCACCCCACTTCACAAAAATTTCATCCCAAAATTTGCTAAGGTGTCTCAAATTACTCGGGGTATTTATCCCTCGTATCATCTTATAGTTTCTATTGCTCTTTCCCGTCCGTGGTAATTCTACACTATTTTATCAAGTGGAATAGACTTATTCCTCACTTTGAATCTTCTGATACCCAAATTGCTTCAAATCTTTCCTCAAAATTTAAATTTGAGCTCGAGGTGACCTCTTTTCATGACAAATCTCATCTTTTGGATCATACGCATACTTTCTCAACTGCGACTAGGGGTGTTCATGAGCCAAGTCGAGCTCGAGCAGGGCTAAGCTCGAGCTCGAGCTCGACAAGAAAATTGAAGCTCGAGCTCGACTAGGTGGAAAGCTCGTGAAGCTCGAGCTCGACTCGAGCTCGATATTTATTAATTTTACATTTTAATAAAATACATAAATTTAATTAAAATGTAAGAATTGAACAATAAAACTTTCACATTACATATATGTTTTGCTTAATACAAGTCTAAATTGAAAAACGATAAAGTATAAAACTTATTAGAACATAAATAACTCTAAATTACATCAAAATAAACTAGAACAGTGATAGAAATTCAAAATAATATATCAAGCAACATCCATCAACCAACAATCAAACCTGCAAAATAAAAAATGAAAGAATTAATATTGAAAAAAGTACTTGAATTATAAGTGACAAAAATCTGAAACAAACAACTAATGATAAATAACATGGATTCATTACACCACCTACTAAGAGGAGGAGATGAATGTTTACAGATAAAACATAAAAAAATCTGAAAAAGAAAGAATGATGCAATATAAGGAGATGAATGAACATTTGACATCTGCATCTATTAACGAGGCAATGAATAATTCCAAAAACATGATTGATGAAATAGGAAGCAAACAAAACTTACAAGAAAAAAAATACTTGCATAAGCAAAAGAAACATCAAACAACAATAACAAATTGCTGGACAAGGCTAGAGAGAGATAAGAAGTGGGCGCTGATATTTTTAATTTCAGAGACGAGAATTGATGAGTGAAAAATTGAAATAGCATAAATTACCTTTCTATATGCTTAGTTGTTGCTGTCGAAGATGAGCAAGTGCGATAGTTTGAGAAATAAAAGAGTAACGACGAGAGAAAGGGGAGAAGCGGCGAGGGGAAGGAAAGAGCAATTGAGTTTGATAGAAAAATTAAAGGTTAGGGTTTGGTTATTAATATAGTGGGAAATATTGTAAATAAATATAACATTAGGGGTAATTTTATAAAATTAATAAGTTAAACTCAATTAGGCTCGCGAGCCTTTCGAGCCTTATATTATTAAGCTCGAGCTCGAGCTCGAGACCTACTCGAGTAGCTCGAGCTCGAGCTCGAGCTCGACTCGACTAACATCGAGTCGATTTCGAGTTTTTTTCGAGCCGATCTCGAGTAACTCACGAGCTGGCTCGGCTCATGAACACCCCTAACTGCGACACGTGGAAGACGTTGCACACAAATCCCATACTTGGCGGTAAAGCCAATTGATAAGCCACTAGGCCTATTCTTTCCAGAATCTCATAGAGTCCTATGAAACGCGGTCGTAGCTTACCCATGTTTCTGAATCTAATGTTTCTCCTCGTAGGCGAGACTTTTAGAAATTCCTTGTGTCCAACTTGAATTGAAATCCAACTCTTCTAATGTCAGCATAAGACTTTTTGCCTACTGTGGGCCTTCTTGATTCTCTCTCATATCTGGCGGATGACTTTTATCATCTCGTTAATGGCATCGGGCCCAAGTACTTTTCTTTCTCCCACTTCGCCCTAGTAAAGTGGTGATTAATATTTATTTCCATACAAGGCATCATGCGGAGCCATGCCAATTGATGCCTGATAACTGTTGTTTTAAGCGAACTCAATCAATGACAAAACTAGCTCTCAGCTCCTTCCTCGATCCAAGACAATTATCCGTAAATTGACTTCGAGGGTTGAATGGTCATCTCAGATTAACCTTCAATCAGTAGGCAAAACGTTGTGCTGAAGTTCAGATGGATTGCCAATTCCTGTTGTAACCTTTTTCAGAATCTGAACGTAAACTGGAAGTCTTGATCAAACGTTATAGTCACGGGTATTCCACGTAGTCGGATGTTGTTGCTGCAGCAGGGTAACTACAGAACTATGCGCAAGTATACGCAATCGACAAGTAATATAGTCTAGGAGACCAGATATCGAACCTTAGAGAGTGTTTAATCAAGCCGTGCACACAATATTGCTTGCAAAATAGGTTTGTGTGATGATTTTCTAAAATAAAATTGCATAAATGCGTAAATGATAAAACCAATTAAAGCTAAAATGATTAATAACTGTTCTTCCTAAATTATAACCATAAAAACTTCAGAAATAAGGTTAAACATTAAGAGAAAATACACTTGGGTTGTCAACTTTTGTTCATTCACTTTCTGATATGCTGCAGCATAGTTCAGACATTAGCTCTGGGCCCTGTAACCTCACTCTTCTCTGCCTAGCATGCTGTCTAGGGGTGAGCAAAAAACTGAAAAAACCAAAAACCGAACTGAACCGAATAAATTCGGTTTCGGTTCGGTTTGGTTACGATTTTTTAAGCAATTCAGTTTTCGGTTCGGTTTTGTATTTTTCAGTTCGATTTTGTATTTTTCCGAACCGAAAAACCGAAATTATATATATAATATTAATATTATATATATATATATATATATATATATATATATTTAACTATACTTTAATTTTTTTTAATACATTGAAAATTAAACGTTCAAACCCCTACCCCTAAATCCTAATTCCGAAATCGTAAACGTACACCCTCTTCTCTCTCAATCGACAATCAGCCGATGCTCGCTGCATCCTTCAACCTCCCCTCCGGCCCTCGCCACTTCGTCCCTCCCACTCGCCCGGTCGCCGGTGCAGCCACCTTGCTATCTCCCACTCCCTCTCGCTGGTGCATACGCTCGTCCCTCACTGTCTCCCTCTCGCACCCGCTCAGCTCTCGCTGTCTCGCCGGTGCTCACGACTCACAATCACAGCCCCTTCGGTGCTCACAGTCGCAGCCCCTCACAGTCACACCGTCGAAGTCGCTGCTCATGTCCAATCTCCAATCTCGCAGTGTCACATCTCTGCTTAAGGCCATGATCTCTCGCTCTCCCTCACGGCTCACGACAGTCGTCGGTCTCGCAGTCTCCCTCTCACACCGTTGAAACTCGAAAGGTTAGTCATTCTTAACTCCTTCTGATTCTAAAACCAAATTCTGAATATGTTTATGGTTGAGCAATGAGCAATCAGCATGGTTATGTTTTTGTTGTTGTTGTTTTTTTTTTTTTTTTTTTTTTTTTTCTGTCGCATGGTTGGAGGATGGCATATTTGAATGTTTCAACATATTTGGTTGTTTTTGTTGTTAAGTTCTTGCTTTTTTTTGCTGATTTCAAAATCACGAATCTTGTTGGGTATTGTGGATCAGGTCGGATTAATGCACACATACATATATATTATAATGCAACACATGTGATATTTGATTGTATCCATATATAATATTTCTAACATCTCTAAATTGATGAAAAACAAATTTAAAGCAAATGCGTACAATGTTATTTTCTTGAATGATATCACAATAAATATCTAAGTATTTAATGGTATTAAATGCAGAATGCAACTCAATTAAAAAAATCTAAGTCACCGTAGTAGTTCTGAAGAACCATGTAAAGCCACAGCTTCGAAAATGTATAGAACAGATCATAAGCTTCTTACAAGTTTTATGCTGATTTATGTTGTTTTTTATGTTAACATCTTGTTGTTTTTGCTGTTAACTTCTTGCTATTTGATTTTTGTTGTTTTTATTGTTAACTTCCTGTTTTTGCTGTCAACATTTTTTGCTAATTTTGCTGATTTAGGCTAGAATATTTGAAAGTTTCAGGCTGTTTTTATTGTTTTTGTTGTTAACTTCTTGCTGTTTTTGATGATTCAGCCTTCTATTGTTTTTTTTCAGATGTCTCAATCTCAAGATTTGGATGAAACGGGTGGTTCTTCTTTCACCAACCCATCCAACCCATCAACCGACCCAGCAACTGAAATCACTGGAACACAAGCAAAGAAGCGTAAAGAAATGGATAGAAGATCAAAGGTATGGGACCATTTTGAACGCTTTACAGCCGATGATGGTTGTAAAAAAGCAAGATGCAATCATTGCTCTAAGGTGTATGCTAGTGATCCAAAAATAAATGGTACACGTTCACTTCTTAACCACATGAATGCATGCAAGAAAATCCCTGCTAGCGTAGATCTTAAGCAAAAGTGGTTGAATTTGCAATTAAAGCCTCAAGTGGGTTCACCTGAGTATCTTGGTACTTGGAAATTTGATCAAGAAGCTACTAGAAAGGGTTTTGCTGAAGTGATTATTATTGATGAACTGCCATTTAAGTTTGCTGAAAATCGTGGATTTAAGCATTTTATGGCTATAGCTTGCCCTAGATTCCAGATACCTTCTAGGTGGACTGTTGGACGTGATTGTTTTCAGATTTATCTTGATGAGAAAAATATGCTTAAGGCATTGTTGAAGAGTGTTGGTCAAAGAGTGTGTTTAACCACTGATAGATGGTATTCTGCGCAGTTAATGAATTATATGTGTCTCACTGCTCACTACATTGATAATGATTGGAAATTAAACAAAAAAATCATCAGTTTTTGTACAATTTCCAGTCATAAGGGTAAAGACATAAGGTGGACAATTGAGAAATGTCTTAATGAGTGGGAGATTGAGAAGATTTTTACTATTACTTGTTGATAATGCTTCCTCCAATGATACAACAATTGATTATTTAAAAGAATAAATAGGTGATCGGGGAACTAACATTCGTAATTGTGAATATCTTCATATGAGATGCATTGCACACATTATTAATTTAGTGGTGCGAGAGGGGTTGAAGGAGGTTGAGTCATCTATTAAGAAGATTAGAAGTGATGTGAGATATGTTAGGCAATCACCTTCTAGGATGAAGAAATTTAAAGAATGTTGTGAACATGAGAAAATCTCAACCAAAAGCATCCTAAGCTTAGATGTTTCCACCAGATGGAACTCAACTTATCTGATGTTGAATACAACTTATAAATTTGAGAAAGAATTCTATAAGTTTGATTTGCAAGATCCAACTTATAGAATTGATCTTGAACCTGCAACAGTAGGTGGGGTGCCTAGCAAAGAAGACTGGCAGAAAGCTAAAAGGATGATAGGCTTTTTGAAAGTTTTTTATGAAATGACATGTAAAATTTCTGGTTCTATTTATGTCGCATCTAACTTGTGTTTGCATGAGGTTTACAAGTTATATTTGTTGTTGAATGTTTGGATTAAGTGTCATGATTTGGACTTGAGTGAGATGTCAAGAAGAATGAAAGAGAAATTTGATAAGTATTGGGGAGATCCGGAAAAGATGAATAAAATGATATTTTTTGCTGTTATTGTGGATCCTCGATACAAGTTAGAATGGGTTGAACTTGCTCTTCGTAATATGTATGGTGATTTGGGTATTTCCATGGGTAAAAGGTTGAAAGATGAATTTGTTGCTCTGTATAATGATTACAATAGATCAAATTTATTGGATAGGAGTGGTGAGTCTATGGGAGATGATATGATGGTACCCTATGATTTGGATGTTGAGGATCCAACATTTGAGGTGATGATGAGAATGGGTTCTGAGTATGAACAGTTTCAGAGTCGAAAGAAGAGTAATGTGAATGAGGTGGATAAATATCTAAATGAAGAGATTGAGGGAAATGATTCGAAATTTGACATTTTAGCTTGGTGGAAAGCTAATGAGGCAAGATTTCCAATTGTTTCCAAAGTGGCTCATGATATTTTATCTATCCCTGTTTCCACTGTTGCATCAGAATCAACTTTTAGTTGTGGAGGGCGAGTGCTTGATTCATTTAGGAGTTCTTTAACTCCTAAAGTGGTGCAAAGTCTAATTTGTGCTCAAGATTGGCTTCATGGTTCAGATGCTCCTATTAATGTCGAAGAAGACCTTGCAGATATAGAAAAACTTGAAGAAGGTAATATATGCAAATAATCTATTTTTTTTGCATAACATTAAGTTTATTATTCTAACTTAATTTTCTTTCTTTTTTGTTTATAGGACTTCGAGCTATGGCCGTCGAACCCTCAACGGACTAATCTTCTACTCATAAGACTTTGTAATTTTATATTTGATTTATATTTTGGATTGTTGATTTTTGCAAAGCATTCTAACTTGATTATTTTTTTTTTCTTTTATAGGATTGGCTCCACCACCTTCATCTATGAAATATGCTAGAAGAATGAAGAGTTGTTATTTGATTTTTGCTCATGGAAGTGTTATGATTAATTGATGAAATTTAAAGGATTGATCTTATGAATTAATTGCTGGAAGTTTATTCTAGGATTGGACTTTGGAGTTATTTATTTAAATTTGATGGTGGATTGTTATTTTTAGGATTTGGATTGTTGTCATTTATAGGATTATATTGTTGTTATTTCATTTTAATTGCTGAAACTTTATTTTTAATTTTTTTAAGTGCATTTTTTATTTTTTTTTAGATTTTTTGATTTTTTGCATTAAAAATTCGGTTTAACAGAAAAACTGCCGTAAAAAACCGAAAATCGAACAGGAATTTTGGTTCGGTTTTTTTCCCTTTTCGGTTCGGTTCGGTTACAGAAAAAAAATTCGGTTTTTTGGTTCGGTTTTTTTTTTTCAAGCAGAAACCGAACCAAAAAACCGAATGCTCACCCCTAATGCTGTCACATTACTAGATCTGCATTTTCTTGTTAATCTTCATATGTCTATGACAGAGTTAACCTTGAAACGCAATATTAAAAAAACAGGGGTTCTTACAAGTCTCAAGTTCTTTGTATGTCTACACAAGAATTCAAGATTGATTATGACTTCCTAAGCCTAGATCTCCTTTCGGTCTCCCTAGGTGAAATATTCCTTGCCACCGTCGTGTTTAAGGAATCAAATAAACCAAAATCATAATCAAATACCAGATTTGAAACAAGAACCAACTCCAAAATATATTCAAGCAAATAAATTCGTCAACGACCCAAGCATAGAAAGCTTAGCTCATGTTTAAACTAAAAAGAAAATATAAAATAATAGCTAAAATCCAACTATCATTCATTCTATCAACTAAAAACATAAACTAGAGATGTAGAAAAACCAGCAGCAATGTGTCTAGCTGCTACTTTTCTTCTTCCTCCATCTCTGCGCTGCAGCCCCAAAATTCCTCTCTCTAAAATATGGCTTGTTGAAGAAGAATAATTGTTGAATTATATGTTTTTCTCTCTCTTTGCTCTCAAAATATCTTCCCTCTTCCAATGAATCTCCATCCTGCCCTTTGACTCTGATAGCTTACACAGTTGACACATGTCCAACTTTTGAGACAGAATCTGAAAAGTAAGTTGATTCTATCTGCTGATGGTCCCCCCCTGTGCAGTCCCTCAGCTCCCAGTAATGCTACTCCTATGCTGCAGCATAACATTCAGTGGGTTGCTCTTCACTTCTTTGGCATGAAACTTGGTTAATATCACTCTTTTTCCTTGCAAAACAACAAAAACAACTATACAAGACACACAATGTAGACAATGATAAATACAACACAAAAACAACCTAAAATGAGTTAGAAACACTAAAAAGCTCATAAAAGACACCTATAAAACATTAAAATAATAACTCCTAAAGGGAGTTATCACCCCCCCCCCCACAAACTTAAGATGTTGCTTGTCCCCAAGCAACAAAGACACAAACAAAGGATAAAAACAAACAAACAAACGACACATAAGCCCGCATGAGATAGTCAAATTTAGCCTTAGCAACATTGCATCATGCCCTCAGCAAAATTGGAAAAAGAAAGACTTAACAAAATAGTCTATGATCAGCATGAAATTGTTAAAAACGTATCTCATTGGTTTAACAAAGCATCTCAATCAGATTTAAAATCCCAAGTTCCAAAAACAAAGATGCCTCAACATCAGCTAGCTCAACTTTTCAACCTGACTCAAGCTATTTCATCAAGCTCAATGATCATCAATGTTACTTATTTTCACTTCCACTTGACCTTTAACATTTTCTACACTAATGGGATCTATGTCACTCACACATCAAAAGGACTTTAAGGCTTGTAATGTAAGGCTAAGGTTAAGGATGGGTAAATATGATTAAAGTGACTATCATCCAGGAGCGTAATTCAACCCTCTTAATCTGGGACTTATTCTAAAGTGCAACATTAACAAAGGAGAAAGGCACACACTCTTAAAACATAAAAATAAAACAAACTATACACTCTTTTTTTTCTTCTTTTTTCTAATTTTTTTCTTTTTTTTCTCTTTTATTTTTTTTTCGTTCTTTTTTTATAACTTTAAATTCTATCTTTTTTATACAAGATACAAAACTTTGGCTCTTCAACATTTTCAGCCGTACAACTCATGTCACTGCAATGCTTCAGCATTGATTATTCCAACTAAACACAAAAACCACAAGTACAACATCTAAAGGCGTGTGTACCCCCCCCCCCAAAACTTGGAACAAACATTGTCCTTAATGTTTAGAAGAGTTAAAGATACTCCTGGATAAGGGTGAGTGTATGGATAATTGGCTAAGCATGTAGGGGAGATGAAAGAAACGTCATAAAACACAAAGAAAGGTGCTAAGGACACTTGTGAATTAAATGAAACGGTAGAAGGCTGAAATATATGAAAGATGACCTTAATAATTTCTACAAGTGGCACAAATCCTAATTTCGCCTCAAATTTGCTATCGGCCAAGTAAGAGGTAACTATTTCACACATCTCACAAATCAAAACAGCTCAAATCCTGCCAAATCATTGAACTAGCATGATGTAGTTTTAAAAAAAGAATTCAATTTTTTTTCACGGACTTGGAACTCAAATTAGTCATGATTTACCAAGTTAAAACTAGAGATCTGAAGAAAACAAAACATGCTAAACCAAAATCTATTCATGAAGCCAAAAGATGAGAAAGAAATGAATGGACACATCATTGGGCATAGAAATGAGCATCGACTAAAATATCGTTAATCAATTAGGCAACCACAACCTAAAACACAAGAATAAAAGCATACACATCTGCACCCAACAAGCAGACAACAAACATACCAACACAAACTAACAAATAAAAAAATATAAACTAATTTTTTTTGAGTGGAATGAGTTTCGAATTAACCGAAGGGTCACGGGCCAGCAAAGGTGATTGCATTTCCTTTCTCTTTGGCTTTGATGGTGCCTGACTGCTGCAGGATGAATTTGTTTTGGTCTTTGATATTCAGCATCACATCTTTCTCTCACAGTCTAACTAATGTTACTCTTAGGCTAGAGCATCACAAATTAACTATAGCAGAAAATAAATAACAGAAATAAAACTAACTAAATAACATAAATAAAATGAAAGCAGTAAATTTCTGGTCTATCTCAATTACCAAAGAATCTGAAGTGCTTAGATAGCCCAGAGTACCTTTCTTCTTAAGCAACATTCAATAAAGGCTAGAGCCTTCTATTTGTCGACCCCTCTAACAAAGTATTCCTTCACTCTTTTCCTCTTCTTGTAGTCAACACAAACATACCCTTCAATCAAAATCCTCTTGGGAACCAATTCATTGCATGCAGTCATATGTCTCATTTCTCTTTCCTTTGTAGCACATTGGACAAGGTAGACCAAACATCTATCAAAAATTGAATTCCTTATTCCAGGATCGAAACATTTGATCAAGTCTTCCTCCACAACTTCATTCATATGATTGACTTGCTACTGTTCATCAAAGCCGTTGCAACCTTCTCACAGCAAAATATCTTCCATGGAATTCAAAGAGCTAAAATCTTGGCCCATGTACCAAATATCAGGTGGTTTTGGATTTTTCAAAAGTAATTTGTCATCATCCTCCAAATCATCATATTCCAAATAATGTAGCAAAGAGTCCAATACCATTTCTGGTTGTTCAGTGGGCAGAGTCTGAAATTCCCCATGTGACTGATGGGTTTTGTATACTGAAAGTATTTATTATAATGAGTATACAACGGTTTATTTCTCCTATCTGTTAACAATCTTACATGTATGAACAATGATATCCTCTTGTCTCACTGATAGGGACGATCATACGACGTGTTGTAGATCGCAGAAGACAGTATGATCACTTGACCTAGTGAGACATAAACCTGATCACAGCCGAGACAGTGTATGAGGATACGTTTGTCCATATGGCTGCGGCATTGTCGGAATAAGTAGTCTGTCTTGGTTACTTGACATGCTGGTACGTAGGGGTGGCGTATTGATGGACCGCAGTGAGATGTATTTGTCTGTCTGACATTAGCGAATACAAGATCTCGTTATATTGATTGAGTCCAAACCATAACGAAGGTTCAGGGGTTTGCACGGGTTAACTGTTGTTTTGACTTGCCATGGTGGAGAGCCTGAGTAACGTG
The DNA here is from genome assembly GCA_026898455.1 of Plectranthus barbatus. NCBI lineage: Eukaryota > Viridiplantae > Streptophyta > Magnoliopsida > Lamiales > Lamiaceae > Plectranthus > Plectranthus barbatus. The sequence goes on along the minus strand of JAPKLW010000385.1, from coordinate 181,585 downwards.
CTCGTATATTTGCATCTTGGGTAACAGCAGTTCGTGTAGTACCGCCTGAGACTGGGTTTAGGTAACCTTTATCCGAGTAATAGGATGGGGACATTCCCTGAGGAGCTCAATGACATTCATCGTGCCAAAGTCCTGCAGGTTGATTAAGTTCAGGCACGAGTGATAAGGATTGAGTGGTACTACTCAGGAATAATAAGATATTAATTAATTGTAGTTAGAGCTTGTCAGAAGCTCCGATTAATTAATGGATGTCCGGTAACCTTAAATATGGGGATTCTCAATTAATGCAGCCCGTTCTCATAACGTGGTAATAAAGGGGTAGGTCAGCATTAATTTTGTGGTGAAAAAGAATTAATGTTAATTAATTAATTGTGTCCTGGGTTGTGGACATGGGAATTAATTAATTTATGAGCTCACTTTATTATTTGCATTAGATCCCAGGTCTGACCCAAAGAAAGTGTGTTGAATTGAGCCCAGGAGCCCACTAGGGTTTACAACCTTAGGTCTATAAATAGACAGCTCTCTCTCATAAGTTGTAACACAGTTGAAAAACCCTAAACCTAGAGAGAGAGAGGGGCGCCATTTTCTGCAAGGAAAGAAGGAGGAGAATTTTCGAATTCTGGTCCTGCTCAAATACAGATATGTGGAATCCTCACCAGTAGCAGATCTGAACGCACCGGGAAACAGATCTGAAGATCTAATCTGGAGAACAACAGATTTCTTTTTCTTTCTTTTGATTTCGATTTTATTCTAGAAATTAGATTTCTAATTCCTCAGATAAAAATCGAATTGCGTGGTTGAATTGAAGTTGGAAATTCAAACGCAAAAGATCGGACCAGACACTACGGAGTTACAGTAATCCCTCAATCCACAAATCTGAGTATTAAATTCATAGGAGCATGCTAGGATTTATTGTATATTTAATTGTGCACAATATCCATAAACCGATCCGGTTCAAATTGGTTTCGGTGATTCGGTTCCCGGGAAAACCCTACAATTTCTTTTGTTGGATTATATTTTGGGAATTTTTGGGCTTGTTTAATTACATTCAAAAATTTGGAAAATATAATAACAAAGAAATTATATGTGCGCATATAAGAAACCTTTTAAAAGAAAAATACTACGCAGATTTTTTAATTAAAATCAATAGACCTCCACAAAGCGGTCCTAAGCTGTAAGTGTATCTCTCGTTCTAGTAAACGTCTACGAGTGTAGCTTGCTAGTTCCTAGAGGTGCATGGGTACGGTTGTTGGGATTTCTAGACAAACAATTTAAATCATGTGAATAGTGGGAGGGTTTTGCGTAAACGTCTACGAGTGTAGCTTGCGTAGATCTCTTTCACAAATATTCTAGGATTGATTTAAATTATAGATAACAAAAGCTTTAAGGGCTGTGCGGTATGGTTACGTGCCATGCTAAACTGTCTCTTTTGGCCGGAGTTAAATTTGTGGTTAATAGCTTAGAAGCATCTTAGAATATAATGCAAGAATTGCATCCCTGTTCTTGAGAGATGGCTTGGTCTAAGGTTTTCACTAATTATTAATTTCTAGTGTCAAAAGCATCCTGACATGGTAGTGAAATTAAAGGGATTGGGGCTTAAAACCTGCAGTTCTGGTTGAGGGTGACATCGTAAACGTCTACGAGTGTAGCTTGCCGTGGGAACTCTTGGGCAATTAGTGGAAAACATTTGTATTTGATTTATTAAAAGGTTTTCAATGCATTTGTTTTCGAAGTTCTACATGTATGTTCTTATTTAAGATTCTTTATTGTTTCAGATATGTCTATGTCTACTGTCGATCATTTACTTGCTCTCAATCCTCTAACTGGTCCAAACTTCCCTGAATGGAGATACTGCATTGAGTATATACTCCTGACTAAGCAACACATGTTTGTTCTTACTATGATGCTGCTTGCCCCACGTTGCCATAAAGTCTCTAGATGTGAGAAGGAGTTCTATGATAGATGGGTGGCATCTGAAGATTTTACTTACAAGTTAATCTGCATGGGCTATTGTAGCTCTGTTGCGATCTGGATGGACTTAGTAGCCACGTATGGTGAAGTGGAACGAACTATAAACTGTGATCTCGTAAAAGACCTTGTCTGTAAGAGAATGGTTGATGGCAGTTCGGTGACACTGCATATGATAATGATGGATAACACCATGAGACGATTCACACGTAGAGGTGGATGTATATCTGATCGGGCTAAGATCAATATAATCCTGAACTCTTTACCGCTTTTATTCTATGACTTTAAGAAGGATGTAGCTAAGAGAAGTGAGTACTCCTTCAAAGCGCATGCGGAAGCAAGGGACAAGGTACGTCATTTGCATTTGTAACGGAAACATGTTTAACATCGGTTCTACTCATTCGTGGGTAGTGGATACTGGAGCTACTGATCATGTTTGTTACATTTTGCAGGGGTTCACACCGAGGAGGGTGCTGAAGAATGACGAGGTTACCTTCTCAATGGGGAACGTAGCACAAGTGAGTGCAGCTGCCATTGGAGATTTCACCTTGTACTTTGATGATTCTGTTTTAACTCTGAGAGATGTTTTGTATGCGCCGGATTTTTGTCGAAACCTTATTTCGGTTTCCAAACTTTATATTGATGGATATTCAGTTATTTTTGATAGTGGTGTTTATATCATTGGTAATAACGGTGTTATCTATCGTGGGATGCTGAATAATTCTCTCTATGTTGTTAACTGTAATCATAAGTCTTCCGCAAGTATTGCATGTAATTCATCCGTAATTGATAATCCTAGAAAGAGAAAACTTAATTCTTCTGATGAGGATCTTACATATCTCTGGCACTTGAGACTGGGTCACATCAGCTTGAAGCGGATACAAAGACTTGCAGATGACGGTACATTAGACTTAGTCCGGGCTGTACCTTATCAAGTCTGCGAATCATGCATCGAGGGCAAGATGTCAACTAGGCCTTTCAAGGCTAGTCAGTCTCGAGCAGAGGAAGTGTTGGAATTGATCCATTCTGACTTATGTGGACCGATGTCCACGCACGCTCGTGGAGGGTACGAGTACTTCGTCACTTTCATTGACGATTACTCAAGGTACGGATACGTTTACCTGCTTCAGTACAAGTCTGAATGCTTTGAGAAATTTAAAGAGTTCAAGGCTGAGGTAGAAAAGAAGGTCGTGAAAACTATCAAGTCACTGCGATCTGACCGCGGTGACGAATACCTCGGTAACAAGTTCCTGCAGTATTTGTCAGAAAATGGGATTACATCCAGTTGACTGCACCGGGTACTCCCCAGCAAAATGGTGTAGCTGAAAGAAGAAATATGACTCTTCTAGAGATGGTAAGATCAATGATGTGTTATGCAAACTTACCTATTTCGTTTTGGGGCTACGCATTGGAGACAACATCTTGCGTGCTAAATGTGGTGCCTTCTAAATCAGTTCCTAAGACACCTTCTGAGCTCTTCCTTGGTCGCAAACCTAGTTTGTGCAAGTTTAGAGTATGGGGCTGTCCGACACACGTACTATCGAAGGAACCTGATAAGTTAGAAAGCAGGTCAAAAGTAATACTCTGTAATAGCTTAGTTATACTTTGAGTATAAGTGGGAGATTGATGGGTTTTGTATACTGAAAGCATTTATTTTAATGAGTATACAACAGTTTATTTCTCCTATCTGTTAACAATCTTACATGTATAAACAATGGTATCCTCTTGTCTCACCGATAGGGACGATCATACGGCGTGTTGTAGATCGCAGAAGACAGTATGATCACTTGACCTAGTGAGACATAAACCTGATCACAGCCGAGACAGCGTATGAGGATACGTTTGTCTGGATGGCTGCGGCATTGTCGGAATAAGTAGTCTGTCTTGGTTACTTGACATGCTGGTACGCAGGGGTTGTAGGGTTTGAATCTACGATGGACAACACGAGTTGCCATTATGAATTTCTTGCCAAGGATCGTTCTTAGGATACCAGGAATAAATTTCAATTAAATAAACCATGTGAATCCTATGCATGCTCCTACAAAATTAATTGCATAGGATGGATCTAGAGAATACCTGATTTCACCGTTTGATCTACAGGACAGATTGGAGAATAACAACGATGAAATAGATCTGGATCTTAGATCTGGGACGCCGGCGTGGACGGTGGTTTCGACAGATCTGATCTTCTGATCTGTTCCCTTGCTCCTTGGAAATCTGGTGAGGATTATCTACCAAGTTGAATCCGAGATCTAGAGAAATCGATCAGTTTCTCCCTACTGGATCAGTCGTCGCCCCCTCTCTCAAATTATACTTAAAACCCTAGTTTTCAACAACTTTTTGATCTGATAGAGAGAATGCCTATATATAGTGTTAGGGTTTTGAGAAACCCTAACCCTAATGGGCTGTGAGCAATTAATGGGCCAGACCAGGGATCAGATGCAAATAATAAAGTGGGCCCTCTTTATTAATTAATCCTTCCTTGTTCAACCCAGAACATAATTAATTAATAAAACATTGTTTTAACCTTCACCACGGTAACAATGCTGACTCGCCACTTTATTACCACGTTATTAGGAACGGGTTGCACCAAACTAACATGATCCACATATTTAAGGTTTTATACATTCATTAATTAATTTGGCTTATGACAATCATCCATAATTAATTAATCTATTATTTTCTGAGTAATACCACTCACTCCTTTTCACTTATGCCTGAATTAAATAATTCAACCTGCAGGGTTTAGCATAATGAACCTTGTGAGCTCCTCAGGGAATGTCACCATCCTGAAACAGATATGCTTACCTAAACGTCCAGACTAAGCAGGCCACACACAAATTGCCAACACCCAAAATACGGGTATAAAAGTACATGTAAGACTCGCCACCATGGTAAATCAAAGTGTGGTCAATCTGTGTGTGCCCCTTATCCTTCAGTTAGGTTTAAGATCATAGGAAGTATGTTAGGGATCTGGCTCATTCATATGTCATTGAGAATGGCACATCCCACTGTTGATCCCATCAATACATAACCATGTACCGACACATCAAGTAGCTAGGATAAGCCCACTTATGAACCGATGTGCCGCAGCCTAGACCGACAGCCTATCCAGGGACAGTCTCAGCTGTGATACTGTTTATATCTCGCTAGGTCAAACGATTCATATGATCCTCTGTGATCTCCTACACACCATATGATCATCCCTATAGGCGAGATAATAGGATATTATGGTTCGTTGTATGTTTGTTTTATCAGACAGCGAGTATTGTTGCGGCAACATATATGAAGACCAGTGTACAAAACACTTAATCATATATGCTTTCAGTATATAATCCCAACAGGGGTGGCGTATTGATGGACCGCGTGAGATGTATTTGTCTGTCTGACATTAGCGAATACAAGATCTCGTTATATTGATTGAGTCCAAACCCTAACAAAGGTTCAGGGGTTTGCACGGGTTGACTGTTGCTTTGACTTGCCATGGTGGAGAGCCTGAGTAACGTGCTCGTATATCCGCATCTTGGGTAATAGCAGTTCGTGTAGTACCGCCTGAGACTGGGTTTAGGTAACCATATCCGAGTAATATGATGGGGACATTCCCTGAGGAGCTCAATGACATTCATCGTGCCAGAGTCCTGCAGGCTGATTAAGTTCAGGCACGAGTGATAAGGATTGAGTGGTACTACTAAGGAATAATAAGATATTAACTAATTGTAGTTAGAGCTTGTCAGAAGCTCCAATTAATTAATGGATGTCCGGTAACCTTAAATATGGAGATTCTCAATTAATGCAGCCCGTTCTCATAACGTGGTAATAAAGGGGTAGGTCAGTATTAATTCTGTGGTGAAAAAGAATTAATATTAATTAATTAATTGTATCCTGGGTTGTGGACATGGGAATTAATTAATTTATAGGCCCATTTTATTATTTGCATTAGGTCCGAGGTCTGGCCCAAGGAAAGTGTGTTGAATTGAGCCCAGGAGCCCACTAGGGTTTACAACCCTAGGTCTATAAATAGACAGCTCTCTCTCATAAGTTGTAACACAAATAAAAAAACCCTAAACCTAGAGAGAGATAGGGGCGCCGTTTTCTGCAAGGAAAGAAGGAGGAGGATTTTCCAATTCTGGTCCTGCTCAAATACAGATCTGTGAAATCCTCACCAGTAGCAGATCTGAACGTACCGGGAAACAGATCTGAAGATCTAATCTGGAGAACAACAAATTTCTTTTTCTTTCTTTTGATTTCGATTTTATTCTAGAAATTAGATTTCTAATTTTTACTTCCGCAGATAAAAATCAAATTGCGTGGTTGAATTGAAGTTGGAAATTCAAACTCAAAAGATCGGACCAAACACTACGGAGTTTCGGTAATCCCTCAATCCACAAATCTGAGTATTAAATTCATAGGAGCATGCTAGGATTTATAGTATATTTAATTGTGCACAATATCCATAAATCGATCCGGTTCAAATTGGTTTTGGTGATTCGATTCACGGGAAAACCCTACAGTGACAACTTAAGAGATTCAGATTTTTTTAAAGTTTTCAACACCACATAGCTTCTCAAACTCATTGTAATCATTTCCATTTTGCTTTGACTCCATGAACCATTCTTCATGCTTTCTTTCAGCAAAAATATCCAACACATCAGTTGCAAAGTACTCCTCCACATCATCATTTTGATTTTTCACCCTATGTGGAAAAGGAGGAGGTGGAGCTGTAAACTTCCTCTCAGCAGTCGTATGATGGTTATGTGCTGCAACATGAGGTGCAGTTTGTTTCTGTAATTCTTCTTCAGCTTCTTGACCCTGTGCAGGGGAAAATTCCTCAAGTTTCCTGCCACTACTCAATGTAAATGCCTTGACATGTTCTTTTCCAGACCTCTGATTGAAAGAGTCACTTAGTGGAGAGCCTTGAGGTCTATTTCTCAACTCGGTTGCCAATTTCCCAACTTGCATTTCCAAGTTTATAAGTGAAGCATCTTGGCTTTGAAAAAGAGCATCTTGACTCTGACTCATAGTTGCATTTTTTGTAACAAATTTCTCGAGCATATCCTCCAATGAATTCAGCTGCTTCTCAGGTGGTGCTTCAGTTCTTTGATGATTTTGCTGTTGGAAACCAGAACTCCCAGACTTATGCTGCTCAGATGCTGCAGCATTGTGATTTTCTGACTCATACCATAAAAGATTAGTATAGTTCCTCCACCGTGGGTTGCATGAGTTAGAATACGGATCATTCCCCTGGTTCCGCTGATAATTCTAATTTTTTTCAAAGCATCCAGATGTTGGAAAAGCTGGACATTCTTCAAATTTGTGTCCTTCTCCACAATAACCACATGATACCACCTGCAACAATGGTTGGGGATGAATGTTATGCTCAAAACTCTCAATTGTTGAACCCATTGTTGCTAACGGTGCTGTAACAGCAAACCCCATTGTTGGCATTTTTGCAATATGAGCATCCACTTCTAGAATTCTTGGAACTTTTTGAGTTAATGCATGAGCAGCTCTTGGATCTTCCCATTGATAGTTGTTGGATGATATCAGGTCCAGCAATTGACATGCTTATTCATAAGATTTGGACAGTAAGACTCCCCTTGCTGATGCATCCAAAATCATCCTTGAATTTAAATTTAGCCCAAAGTAGAAAGTCTCAATTTGAATGTAATTAGGAATCCCATGGTAAGGGCACCTTCTTAGCAACTCCATAAACCTTTCCCAAGCTTCCCTCACAAATTCATCCTCTTGCCTAAAAGACATAATCTCATTTTGAAACATGACAATCTTTGCAGCTGGGAAATACTTCATCAAGAATTTTTCAGTCAACTCATTCCAAGTGGTGATAGAATCGGGTGGAAATGAGCTCAACCATGATCGGGCGCTGTCCCTCAATGAGAAAGGAAATAGCCTCAACCTTAGTGCCTCTGGACTCACACCTTGCAGCTTGAAAGAGTCACAAACCTCCAAGAAATACCGAAAACAAAGATGGGGGTCATCGGTGGGTTGACCACTAAATCGGCCTATGAACTCCAATATTTGAAACATTACCGGCTTCAGCTCGAAATGGTTAGCTTCAATTTCAGGCCACACAATGTTTGGTTTCAGCTCCTGGAACAACGGGTTTGCATAATAACGAATGCACTTGTCTTTATCATTAGCCATAGCCAAGATATTCACCAAGTTGTTTCCACCATTTCCAGCAACACCACCTTGATTTGTCATCTTTTTTTTTACAAACTTTTCACACCTGAATATTAAAACACTACAGCACCTTGTTAATCAAACAAATAAAAATAATAAAAACAAAATGAAAGCAGTAATCAAGCAATATAATAGTATTCAGACTCAAAAACAACACTCCCCGGTAATGGCGCAAAAAACTTGTTGTTGCTGCAGCAGGGTAACTACATAACTATGTGCAAGTATACCCAATCGACAAGTAATATAGTCTAGGAGACCAGATATTGAACCCTAGAGAGTGTTTAATCAAGTAGTGCACACAATATTGCTTGCAAAATAGGTTTGTGTGATGATTTTCTAAACTAAAATTGCATAAATGCGTAAAGGATAAAACCAATTAAAGCTAAAATGATTAATAATTGTTCTTCCTAAATTATAATCATAAAAACTTCAGAAATAAGGTTAAACAATAAGAGAAAATACACTTGGGTTGTCAACTTTTGTTCATTCACTTTCTGATATGCTGCAGCATAGTTCAGACATCAGCTCTGGGTCCTGTAACCTCACTCTTCTCTGCCTAGCATGCTGTCACATTACTACATCTGCATTTTCATGTTAATCTTCATATGTCTATGACAGAGTTAACCTTTAAATACAATATTAAAAAAATAGGGGTTCTTACAAGTCTCAAGTTCTTTGTATGTCTACACAAGAATTCAAGATTGATTATGACTTCCTAAGCCTAGATCTCTTTTCGGTCTCCCTAGGTGAAATATTCCTTGCCACCGTCGTGTTTAAGGAATCAAACAAACCAAAATCATAATCAAACACCAGATTTGAAACAAGAACTAACTCCAAAATATATTCAAGCAAATAAATTAGTCAACAACCCAAGCATAGAAAGCTTAGCTCATGTTTAAACTAAAAAGAAAATATAAAATAATAGCTAAAATCCAACTATCATTCATTCTATCAACTAAAAACATAAACTAGAGATGTAGAAAAACCAGCAGCAATGTGTCCAGCTGCTGCTTTTCTTCTTCCTCCATCTCTGCGCTGCAGCCCCGAAATTCCCCTCTCTAAAATCTGGCTTGTTGAAGAAGAATAATTTTTGAATTATATGTTTTTCTCTCTCTTTGCTCTCAAAATATCTTCCCTCTTCCAATGAATCTCCATCCTACACATGACTCCATCCTGCCCTTTGACTCTGATAGCTCACACAGTTGACATCTATCCAACTTTTGAGATAGAATCTGTAAAGTAAGCTAATTCTGTCTACTGGTGGTCCCCCCTATGCAGTCTCTCAGCTCCCAGTAATGCTACTCCTATGCTGCAGCATAACATTCAGCGGATTGCTCTTCACTTCTTTGGCATGAAACCTGGTTAATATCACTCATTTTCCTTGCAAAACAACAAAAACAACTATAGAAGACACACAATGTAGACAATGATAATTACAACACATCAACAACCTAAAATGAGTTAGAAACACTAAAAAGGACATAAAAGACACCTATAAAACATTAAAATAATAACTCCTAAAGGGAGTTATCACGGGACTATCTCCCGAGCTGCATGTTGTTTGAATCGAATTAAATGCTCTTTATTTAGACGATTTACAATAATCTATATCGTTGCATTCTCTTTCTGGAGTCTCAGTAAACTGATACCAATTCATAAAGATTTACTCCCATTTCACCCATAAATGTTTAACGGTTGCAATTTTTGTATGGTTGCTGACGTAATGCCTTTACTTTCTAATAAGCAGGCATTCTACATAGTGGTGTCCATTTGGAACCGGAACCGGCCCTGAATCGGCCTGGCGGTTCACGGTTCCGAACCAGAATCATCGAAAACGGTTTTGAACCAAAACCGAAACCATTTTTTGACGGACCGGTTCAGGTTCAAGAGATGGCCCGAACCGGAACCGGCAGTTCCGGTTCCAAACAGTTGAATGGCAGGATAAATTTTTTGAAAAATTCAAAAATCGACGAATCAGAGAGCGCCACGTGTCGCTGAAAAAATAAAAAAATGAAAAATAAAATATTCATTGAACCGACGGTTCCGAACCGGAACCAAAACCATTTTCTCAAGGGTCGGTTCCGGTTCCAACTTTCTGGAACCACCAAACCGGCGGTTCCGAACCGGAACCGGCCCATGGCCACCACTAATTCTACATACAAGACAACCTTTCTCTTTATACCATTCTACCAAAAGAAGATTCTACATCCTGGTATATTTTCGTACTTTTGGGATGGCGGTATAAGACATATCATGAGCTTCCCTCATACTCTTGTTCATTTGGTACGCATATCATATCCTAGTATACCAGTGCAATATCCGCTACTTCTTGATATTCACTTGACTCTTTTTCTCGAATTTCTTGACGCAACTTCTCGAGCTCATCATTATTTCTCTATTTCTCAATGATTATTTGCCTCAGGTCAAACATGACACTTAAGGCAATTAAAGCACATCTCTTTCCTTCTGATGGTGAAATTACTTCAAGATGAAGTCTTTCAAAACCCTTGACTAGCTCACACTTTCTAGTGAGAAGTAATCCAAATTGTGTTGCACCCTTTTCGGCTCAAGGAATCAATCACTGAGTTTGCCTTGTTGGGGTGATATTTTATCGTACGATCACAAACTTTGTCCAGCTCAAGCTATCATTTATGTCTTATTGTCACATTTTGCTCGAAGAAGTTTTTCATGCTCTTGGGATCTACGATTATGACACACTTGACTCTATACAAGTGGTGACTCAAAATTTTCAAAGCTTGAATCACTATTGTTAACTCTAGATCATGAGTTCGATACTCATCTCATGTGGCTTGAGTTGCTTTGATACATAGTTACTATTTTGCCTTCTTGTAACAATAGACAGTCTAAGCCATTCCTAGGCATGTCTGTGTATACTCGTAGTTCTTGTCTGACTTGGGGACAATTCAAACTGGTGTAATCATCAAACACTGCTTCAACCTATGAATACTCTCTTCACAGTCCATAGTCCATTCGTATTGAATCACTTTTGCTGCAACAGCTGTATCATAAGTTTTGCTATCTTTGAGAAGTCTTCTATAACTATTTTGGAATATCTACCTAAACCAAGAAAACTCTTGATCTCATTTGGTGTAGTGGGTGACCTTCACTCTGTCACCATCTGAATCTTGGTGGGGTCCACTTTGATTCATTTTGCAGACACGATGTGACCCAAAATGTCACTTATTTTAGCCCGAGTTTACACGTGCTGAATTTGGTGTGCAATTTCTCATTTTCGAGTGTTGGTAGAACAATCTCTAGGTGTTGCTCGTGTTCATTCTCACTTTAGGAATAGACTAGTATGTTAACGATGAATACCAAACAAAATAGTTTAGACATAGGTGGAACACCCTATTCATCAGGTCCATGAACACCATTAGGGCGTTCGTGAGTCTAAATAGCATAACCATAAACTCATAATGACCATACCTTGTTCTAAAAATTGTATTCAAGATTTCTTCATTCCGAAACTTCTACCAATAATATCCTGATCAAAGGTCTATCTTTGAATATAAGATTTCACTTTTCTGCTGATTGAATAGATCATCGATCATTGGCAATGGATATTTGTTCTCCGAGTTAACTTATTCAGTTCTCTATAATTGATGCACATCCTCAACGATCATCTTCTTCTTGACGAATAAGACAAGACTCCCCAAGGTTCAACACTTAGTCTGATAAAACCTATGTCCAAGAGTTCCTGTAGTTGGACTTTCAATTCTTTGCCACTCCTTCGGTGCCATGCGGTAGAGTGCCTTGGAAATCGGGGCTACTCCCAACTCCAAGTCTATCGTGAATTTTACTTACCTATTTGGCGGTAGTCCTTGTAGTTCTTTGGGGAATACATCCCCAAACTCTCTGACTATCGATACATCTTTGACTGATAACTCCATCTTTTCTTCTCCTTCCAAATATACCAAGAATGCTTAATTCTCGATCTTTTGCATTAATCTCGAAGCTTGGAGTGCTGAGATAATCGACACTTTCTAATTTCTCCTGAATTCGTAGACGCAAGTCTTCTCGTCTTTCGGTTGTAGGATTATAACTTTTCCATCGTGATGTAGTGTAGTAGCCTTAGTTTCTGACATCAAATCCATCACTAGGATTACATCTATGTTATGTATATCCATAACATTCATCTCTATTTATTGACTCTTCCCGACCGTTAGGCAGTTCGCTTAGTTTCTCCACTACGTCAACCTCATTTGTCGAACTATTCCTCAGCTGAGTCAAACTCCCTTCAATCGAACTACTTTATTCGGTCTATCTTGGTTGGTATGTCTTCAAACTGCTTTATTCCAGGCCGGTCCACTTCTTTCTCCTGCACAATAATGTGGGTCATGCATGTGGGCCCTCAGTTGTGCCACTTATTTGGACCTTGAGTTGGGTCGTTTAATACCGACCCCCAACAGTGTTCAACTAAATCCCGAGGATAGAGCACACCAAGGTAATAGTAGTCATCTCACGTGAAGGCAATGATACTCCTGGGTGGCTGCTCCCTTTTGTTGGCGATCCGCTGTAGGGCTTGAGGCGATGACTATTTGTCCTTTTGGCCTCCCCTATGGTTCTTGTAACTTTTTGCCTCAACTGATGTTTTCCCATAAACGTCTTCAACTATCGGCCGACAAGCCTCTAAGTTTGGCCTGTTCCGATTCCAAACTTAACTTGCTAAAAGGCACTTATGAATATAAGACCCAGTCTCTTCGCTCGTATAGTACTCGAGTTCTGATGAAGGCACTTCCCAAAACTCTTCCTTCTACATTTGTGCAATGCATAATGCGATTGATTTAGGCACGACTGGTGCCCCCTACCTCCTGTGGAGTTGATTGCATTCCTCTTTGGAATGATCATGGCTATTTCTTGATCATGCCTCTACTAGCAGCTAGATCCTTTGGTAGGGAGATTGCTAGTTACCCTGCCACTTCCTCTTTATAGCTAGGGACAAAAATTTTGGCTCTTAGATAGCCAATAAATGTATCTTCTTCCTTATCGATGTCATCTTCTCGACTAAAATCATTCTCATGGACTCTTGGCAATTTATCTTGATAAGAACAAACAAATGAGCTGAGATTCTCCTTCCTAAACCAGCCGTGGACTTTTTCACTAACTTAGCAGTTATATTTACTTGCCAGAACTATGTTGGATTAGCTCACAAAATATTTGACCGTAGTCGTTGTCATCCATCTTCCCCTGATCTAGTGGGAAGATCATAATTCCTTTATCTCGACGATACTGGTTTGGTACACATTTTCAAACTATATCGGTCTCAGTTGTTCTCAAGTGAACTGGTAATACTCTTGGAGTATTAATAACTCTTTTGTGAGTTTCCCACCTGTGGTCAGCTTATCCGACAAGCTGGTACATCACGCAGCTAAATCTTATCAAAATCTGCGCACGACATGTGCTTTGAAAGTCTTTTAAAATCAGAAACCCATTTCTCAATTTTGAAGGGGTTCTTTATGCCTTTAAGGGCTAGCGGTTGTCATTATCAAAAGGTCACGATCAACTGGAAAGGTTGAGGAGCGGTACTAGTCTCTCAAAAGACAACATTAAAGATTCATGCAGAGATGCGTCTTCATCGTCTGGGGTAGCATCATGAACTGAGATGGCCGCATGCCACTGACTAGGCTTAGCTTTGTTCTAATCATCGCTCTCTCTTTATTAGATAAGTTTAGCCCACCTCGGTTAGCCTTCATTGCCCTTGAAATGAAATTGTGATTGGGCTCTAGCCTCAAGTAGGTTTTCCCCCCCTAATTGGTACAATCCTCCTCTTAAACTGAGCTCGACATTTGGGTCCTCGGTAAGTAGACTTACTGGATTGGGCATTCGACTTCCTTGCAGCATAAACTGGCTGCTTGGTCGAACTTGTCGATGGAGCTAACTTCCTTGCAGTAGGAACATACTGCGTAGTCAGTTTATGTGGCTGGACTGACTTCCTCTCGCCTGAGACTTTGCCAGTCTAGGGTTGTGTTGTTTTACCATCCTACCCTTGACTTGGACTTATCAGTCCCATTCAGACATGTCAACTTGGGGTTGTTGGCTAACCAACCTTTTGTGTTACCAGTATGAGCTGGTGCTTTATACACTACCCTATTGCCACTTGTCTCGGACTGTGTACTAAGTTTTTCTTTAACAAAACTAATGGGTTTCTTAGTACCATTCGGTGCAGGGTTTTCATTGCTCAAATTCTATTCAAAACCTAACCCTAACTTATCAGAAGGCTCTCTCATGCATTGCATGACTTCATCGAGTCATGTTGAGCCCTCTTTGAAAAAACACAGTTTTTCTTCCTGCTCGAGGATTAAAATGTTTAAATCTTTGCACTCAGACTTAATATTTTCAAAATTTTTAGCAAAACTGAGTGATCTTCTTTAAATTTTGACAGCTCCTCACTGACATACCTCAAATTTTCAATCTCCTCGGTCAAAACTAAAATTTGTGATTTCAGTGAGGTATTTTCGTCGGCTAAGATATTTTTAAAATCATAAAATATTTCAAACTTTTTTGTTAAAATGTCTAAAGTGATTTCTTCTGAGTCGGAGCAATGCGACTCAGTTTCGTCAGGTATGCATGCTGAGATTTCAGAAATTAAAGGAATATCTACCTGCTCACTTGATGCAGTGAGAGCAATCTCAATCTCAGCTTCCGACTCTTCGTCACCATCTTTGCCAAGGGCGATTATGAAATATAGGAGAGCTTCTTCCTCAGACTCCTCCTTAGATGAATAGTAGTTGTCATCATGATCGGGGATGTCTGGTACTTTTGTCCTTGTGAGCATGGCTTGGGCCATGGCCTTCGATGCTCTTCGCTCGAATATTTTCTTCAGTTGCTCACATTCCTTCTTGCCCACCAGGGGACACTCGAACTTAAGGTGTTCGGAGGAATTATACTGGAAGCATGATCGTGGGGCTCACTTGACAAACCGTTTTTCTTTAGACTTGGGGGTTGCTTCCTACTTGCCTTTTGCTTTCTCGAGGTTTTGGATAATCTCCTCATTTGTTCTTCAAGCTCCACGGTTGAGCTTTCACCTTCCTTTAGTTGAGATCCAGAAGTGGATGTGATCTCTTTCTATTGAGTGCTGGGCTGACCCACTAGACGATCAGTCTGGAAGTGCTTCTTGGGCCTCCACTTGGAGTCCCTCTTGACGAAGTAGGCTGCATCCTCAGCATGAGGCCCTAGCGAGCTGGCTGCTCTTATGGCCTCATTTTTGTTCACCATCTGTATATTCCATTCATGGGCTTGGAGCTGGGCAAACAATTCATTCGTCGTCATCTTTGACAAGTCTTTCTCCTTGAGGGCGGTGGTTTTTACAAACCAGTCTTCCTTGGGCATTTTGGACACGATTTTGGCATTGAGGTCGACATTTGAATAGACTCTGTCCAAGGCCTTGAGCTCGCTGACTATGGCGTTGAAGTGAGCCTCTATTGCATTGATAGGTTCTCCAGGTAGCATATGGAATGACTCGTACTTATCGACATAAACTTGATCTTTGTTCTTTTTCATCTGGTTAGTTTCTTGACACAGTGTGTTGAGATAGTCCCACACTTCTTTTGCACTGTTTAGTTGCATATATAACTTCGTCATCCAAAGAGTCTGGTAAGAAAGAGAGGATAACTTCATGGGCTATAGAGTCAAGCTGGTTCTTTCTCTTGTCTTTGGAACTCTCTTCATCATACGGTTTTTCAATTGTTCTTGCGCCTTCAGCTCCGAGTGGGGGAAGGTCCTTTGTAATCTAATTTGGTCCTCTTTCCAGTACTTCCACCATTTTCGGATGGAAACTCTTCAACTAGATAGAAGACCTCTTCTTTAATATCGTGTACTTTTCAGCATTGTACGGAGGCATCTTGGGAATATTCATCTTGAATATTATGTACCTGAGCTATAAGATAAGACAAAAGATGTGCAAGGAAATGATCTTGGTCCTAAGCGACTTCAAAACGACCAGTCTGGAATGATTGATCGCTCTGATACCACTTGTTGTTCCCAAATTTTCAGAGTAATTTTAAGTTGCACAACAGAAATATTAATTAATGAAACTTGCACTTATCCAAAATGAGTGTCTGTCACAATTTGGTTATCAAAAGCTCAATTTGGTACTTAAGTCCGGATAATCTTTAGAGTCAGTTTCAGTTTTATACTACAATACTTGAGTGTTGAGTTTTTAGGAATGTAAGCTGATACACTGAAAGCAGTAAAAAGTCAAAGGATTTATAGTGGTTCGGATAAAAAGGTCCTACGTCCACTCTTCAAACAAAATTCTGGGAATCCACTAAGTGTAGGATTACACAAGGTGCTCCTACGATCTATCGTTTGCTGAAAAATGCCTTGTCCTTCAGTCCTCAAGCTCACTCGCTTGGTCCTTTGTTCGTCCTTCACTTGAAGCTCCTCGGAGTGTGGGCACACACCCAACCTCCTCGTCGCCGGAGTAGGGTGTTTATAGGTCATCCTTGAACTGTCAGCTTAGCGGCAAGTATGCCTGTAATAGTTAAAGTACCAGATGAACTTGATTGTTGTAATCCTTTTTGGAGAGAAAGATTACCAAAGAGTAACTCAAGAATAGATTGTTCCGAGTCTTGTGTTCACGACAGTGACACACGGAATAGCTTTGAAAGCCTCTAAATTTAAGTCGTGATTTTGACAGAGTTTCGGCAAGCTCGATAGTAAGGTGTTAGGTATGCAAAGGAGTGAGATTCAAACTTTGGATCAGTTAGATACATCGAATTTTCGATCAATTCGATGTTTTCTAACTCTATGCGGGTAGGTAGCCTTTTCTTGGAAGGTACAGTACTTTTCCCGCTTTTCCGCTCTTTTTCTAACTGCGACAGTGACTATTCACTTTTTGTTAGAACGACAACATTTGGTCAGTATGAGGAATCTTAGATTGGTCAGTCCGAGGTATCAAGACTAAAGTCTTGAGCCTGCAGACTTTAAGGAATCTCCAATCCTTAAAGTATGTACTTATCAGTATCATTCCTCTGGACATTTTTCTTTTTTCTTATGCGTGGGGATTGGAACTAAGGTTCCATGCTGGTATCGTCACGCTGGTAAGTCCATGTTGGCTGACATCACAAGTCTTGATCGATTATCCCCAGAATGGTAAGTTCGAGACTGTCGATTTCCAAACTTGTCAGTCCCAGACTGGAGTTCCAAGATGGATGAGGTCCCATATTTGTTTGTCAGTCCCAGACTAATGGAACCCATACTGATACTCACTTTCCAGTCTCTCCTAGTCTTTCACGCATCCAGATTGATTCATCAGTATGTCTTCGATTCAGCTCCAGCTTAACTCTCGACACTAAAGACCTTAGAGGACTTTACATTTTGAACACAAAACTGAAACTTAATCTAGAGACTCACTAAGATGCTTTTTCACTTTGACCCACTAAAAAAATAAAATTAGGAAATTTCTAACAAATTTCCTAACAGTTAACCTCCACCGCATCGAATTCGCTACCCAATCCTTCGAGTATGTACAAGATGAGTTCATCATCTGTGATATCTTGTCCAACAGCAACTAGATCATCAGTGATCTCTCTCATCTTGCTAATGTATTCGTTGACTGAGAGAGATCATTTCTCAAGAGAGTGAAGTTGGCTTCGAAGTTGCAGAATCCTCACCTTAGAATTGTCTGAAACAACTTCTCAGGTACAAGCCATATTTCAAACGCCGATGAGCATCGGGCAACATGCCCTAACATTTGTTCCGATACGAAGCAAACAGCCAACTAACTAGTAGTTGATCTCGCTTCAACCATTCGATGTAGACTGGATTGAGTTTAGGAAGATGAATAACTGATTCATCTTCGTCAGGCGATACTGGAACAACCGCCACAAACTTCGTCGGAGCTGGAATTATTCCGAGAAGGTAGTCATCGGATCTATAAGCTCGAGCTGTTGAGAAAATTTGAGGCCTCCAGTAGCTATAGTTTGCCCTAGATAGCTTGAGAGATACATTAGGAAGAGTGATTGCAGTCGTCATGGAAATAGTAGAGAGAGAAGCGACGGGAAGCTCGAATATGGCTCAGGATACCATGTTTACAGCCATGCATGCAAATACAATTTGAGAGAGAAACTGCAATATTCATTTCACTTAACTTGAAGAATGTTAACACACTCACGTTTATATACATGAGCTCATATTACAACTTTGCAACAGATCAGATCTAGACCTCCACTATAACTACCTAGCTTCTAGATGGATGGTAACATCTCGGTTTCTAGAAGATTAAGTTAGTTGCATCTGTTATGAATGAGTAACCCTAATAGAATTATATAAAATGTTGTATTTTAAGGGTTGTACTGATTGGTCATTTGGAAGCTATGGGGGAGGGGAGGGGGGCGTCGGGCGGGGTTGAATCTCAATCTTGTTTATGATTTGATGCTCAAACTTTCAAAGATAGCTTGTGTTATTGTGTAGTTTTAGTGTTTTACTGTGGGTAATGGGGAGATGCTTTTTTTTTTTTTTTTTTTTGGCTGAATTTCATATTGTCCATGTTGTAAAACTTGAGTTTGGTGTAATCATAGATAGTATAGTCAATTTTGGGAGCAGTTGTTTGGAGATGCTGTAGATGATATGGTTGATTTTGAAGATAATGTGGGAGGAAGTGAACAGAGTGGTGAATGTGGTAGACTAATGAGGTTGGCAGTTCTTCTAGAAGTGATGTTATGGGGATTGAAGGAGATAGCTTCGAACCACATGATGGCATTGAATATTTTGGTTCCCGTGAAGCTGCCTATTCTTTTTATCAGGAATACGCAAAGTCTATGTGTTGAAGTTCACCAACGTGGCATCTACTCAACTTGCAAGGCCAACATATACAAGTTATGATCCACCTTAGAATATTTCTCACGTCTCTTCACATTTTCTTTCTTACATTTATTGTAACTTATGAGCGAGGAAGATAGGACGTCTATTCTGACTCTTGGGTTGTTGGCTTTACTGTATTTAAGAATTGCTTTGTAACTCTTGTAAAACATGAAGCTTAATACAGAAACTCTTGAATATTCATGAAAATCAACACTATGGGGTTCACCACACCACCTCCATTAAGAATCAAAGAAAACCAAAGAATTCATAAATGCCAAATTTGCATGTTCAAGATATGGGGTCGGAGAGTGGTGTTAGTAGAAGGCCAAGTGTGAAGAAGACAGATTGTAAAGCCAGTATGCATGCACGTGAAGAAGAAACGAGATGGGAAATGGTACATTCACGAGTTCATAAAGGAACACAGTATGCATGCATATCATTCTCGTATTCATAGGAATGTAAAGTTAGCTGAAAAGAATATTATTTATAGATATTCTGCATGCGGTTAGGAAGATGTATGTTGACAAGCTACTGCGAGCCAAAGTTGCTGCCTCAGCAAGAATGAGTTTGATCATCAGTTGGACACAGGCAGGTACTTGGATCTAGAAGAGGGGGATGCTCAAGTTATCTTAGAATATTTTGTGCAAATCCAGAAAGAGAGTCCTTGTTTCTTTTATGCAGTTGACTTGAATGAAGATCAGCGAGTGAGGAACTTGTTCTGGGTTGATGCCAAAAGCAGGAAAGAATATGTCAGCTTCAATGATGTTGTTTTCTTCGATACTAAAAGCAGTGAGAAGGTGTGCCTGTTGCTCTATTCCTTGGAGTGAACCATCATTTCCAAGCCTATGCTGTGCGGTATTAGCTGATGAGACAAAACCAACAATTGTTTGGTTTTAGGGTTTTAGAGCTATAATATTACAGTTGTGAATGTTTTATTATGGGAGAGGCATGGGTTCATTGGCAACTCCCTATATAAATAAGTTTGAATTGCTATTATGCTTGTCAAACTAAATGGGAAAATTTTATTTATTTTTTTGCTTATAGGGCCATCTAAGTTCACTATGGATCTCAACAACATGTGCATGGACTGGTATGCTTCTATGCAACAATGGTAGAAAAAATGGAATGACAATCTTTTCTAGAAACACGATGAGTTTCTCACCTCTTGTCAATGTCATACAGATTTTAGACAATTTTAATTCTCTTTTGTTCAGGGGCATATGGATTTTAGACAACCAGCATTAACATATGGCATGCAGGTAATGTTGCAACTGTAATAGATCATTACTTCATCAACTGTAACACACTTCTTTGACGTTTTCAAGTGTTAGACCAGGTTTCACTGTTCTTACCGAGCTTTTGCAACGTGTAGATAAATGCACTGATAATTAATTATTGTAAATTTTAAAAAATTTATTCATCTAAATTTTCACCTTTTCTCATCTGACTTGTTCATTTCTTTTAGTCGGTTTTCTAATAGAAATTAGTACGGCAAAATCCTGCTAGATAAGTTGATAACAATATAATATAGGGAGCTTTGCTGAGAAAGAGAGAGAGATGAGAAGGTATTGTCCTAAATTTTATTGCCTTCTACTTTAGTTTGATAAATATCAGTATATGATGAGACTACTTGAAATAAGATGGATTATTCAATCCAGTGAAAGAAATGATTAGTTTTGCTTGATTCCATTTTGTTCCAGATCGATTTGGTAAAGATAGGGGGGGAAAGTGAAATGAAATTTTTAGTAAAGTAAGAATCTTCTTCTTTTTCATCTACATTCTTTTACTTTTGTCTTTTTTTTATCTACAAGGTGAAAAAGTTTTTTTTTTTTAGGGCGAGTGTCATGGAATTAGAAATAACGTGAGATCGAAAAAAATCTTGATTATAAACCTTAACTCATGTTTGCTACTTGAAATATATGTCACGCCTAAGCATTTTCATGCTACAAATTTTCTTGGTATCACCGGTATTGAAGAAATCTATTACTTCTCATGCTCACAGGGATGTCAATAAAGCCCGAAACCGATGGGTCAGCCCAAAACCAGTGGGCTAAAATACGGGTTAGGGTAAAAAATTTCCAACCCGAAATTATTTTTAACCGAGCGGGCTGAGCTCGGTGGGTTGCGGGTCGGCCCGTAGGTCCGCCAATATTAAATAATATATATATATATATATGGTAGTGATCAGGTGAGAATAGGAGTTACTATGAGAAATAAGAATAAATCTTGCGCGTCCATCTCATCAAATCGACGAACATGATTCATTCTCAGCATATTGAAAAACGCGGCATTTTTGCCCCAATATCGTGCAGTTTTAGTCTTTAAAGGCTAAAACTGTAAAAATACTCAAACACAAACAGCAACCTGCATTTTAAGCCCGATTTACTTCATTTTTACATAAATACGAATTTAAAAAAATTAAACATCTTCTTTTCAAAGCAACAACACGAGCGTAGTCTCTATAAAACTCAATACCAACATCAACAGTTCTTAAAACTATGCCCTTAAAATGTTTCATCTTATTAACACACTTTGAAATAAATGAACATGTAAGATACAAAAATGCACAAAGTTAACACTAAAGATGCACAATATAATAGAAAAAAAGAACGTCTATATGAATAAAATAAATTTTTTTAAACTATATTCATGCATAATTAACAACGTCGGGACCGAACACGAATTCGAAATCCAGAAACAAAGAAAAAAATCTGATCGACAAAAGAAATATAAATCAATTCGAACAAAGAAGGAATAAATGAACATGTAAGATACAAAAATGCACAAAGTTAACACTAAAGATGCACAATATAATAGAAAAAATGAACGTCGATCTGAATAAAATAAATTTTTTTAAACTATATTCATGCATAATTAACAACTAAATTTAATAATTATGATAGTAGGGCACTATTATTAGACAAACTAGAATTACACCCGCGCGTTGCGCGATAAACATTTAATAAATATAATTTTATTTTATAATTAATAAGTTTATATATATATATATATTATAAAGTTTTTATTACTTATATCGAGTTGTGTAACCTTGCTTCTTCAATAAACAAAGGAAAATAAAATCTGATCGACAAAAGAAATATAAATCAATTCGAACAAAGAAGGAAGAAGAAATCAAATCGCGCGAAGAAATGAATAAAAAATCTAATGAGATACTATTTCAGATTTTTTAAAAAAAACTAAAATTACAAAAATAACCTTAATTTTGCAAAACTGTAGGATAATCGAGGAAAACTGCACGGAGTAAAATAGATCATGAGAGTTGAAATCACAAAATCAAATGCTAAGATTTATTCTTATTTCTCATACTAAAAACTATTCTCGTATGATCACTACTCTCTCTCTCTCTATATATATAATATTTTATTATTCATTATTTTTAATATTATTTATATCTTACTATACCTAAAAAATTAATTCTCTAGACCTAATTTTCCGTCACACAAAATCTCATCTATCTCTCACAATGACGTAGTCAATAACCCTCAAATCGAAAAATCCCCCATTTCTTTCTCTTTCACCGTCTTCCACTCGTCACTCTCCTAATTAGCGTACCTACTCATTTCTTCCTTTCAAGCACCTTTAGTAGGGATGTCAATAAAGCCCGAAACCGATGGGTCGGCCCGAAACCGGTGGGCTAAAATGCGGGTTAGGGTAAAAAATTTTCAACCCGAAATTATTTTTAATCGAACGGGTTGAACCCGACGGGTTGGCGGCCCGACCGGGCTGAGCCCGGTGGGTTGCGGGCTGGCCCGTAGGTCCGGCAATATTTAATAATTTATTATTTATTATTCCTAATATTATTTATATCCTACTATACCCATTAATTATATACCTAATTTCCTAGACCTAATTTTTCGTCACACAAAATCTCATCAATCTCTCTCAATGACGTAATCCTTTACCCTCAAATCGAAAAATCTCTCATTTTTTCCTCTTTCACTGTCTTCCACTCATCACTCTCCTAATTAGCATATCTATTCATTTCTTCCTTT
This sequence comes from Plectranthus barbatus, assembly GCA_026898455.1. Taxonomy (NCBI): domain Eukaryota; kingdom Viridiplantae; phylum Streptophyta; class Magnoliopsida; order Lamiales; family Lamiaceae; genus Plectranthus; species Plectranthus barbatus. The sequence goes on along the minus strand of JAPKLW010000385.1, from coordinate 158,579 downwards.
CAAGAACCTTTAGTCACTCGTTGTTATGTTCACCCAAGTGAAAGCTATATTTAATTTTTTAATCATTATTTTATCATTTTATACGTTGAGAAATGTACTTCTATTACTTAAATTAGTTGGTATATAAGTATTGATGTTTTTTTTTCTTTTCAAACTATGATTATCAACTTATCACTATTTTTTTGCAAAGATATTGATATTTGATGTCTTTTATTTATGTTGGTTCATCATTTTATTTTTTTATTTTGTTTTAGGGGTTGTTAAAATATTTTAAGAAAATCTTTACAAAAATAAACTCGTAAATATTGCCAACCCGACGGGTCAGCCCGAAAACCGGTGGGTTAGGGTTAGGTTCAAGAATTTTTAGCCCGATAAAAATTCAGCCCGATTCAAACCGGACCGAATAGCCCGCAGCCCGATAGGGTTAGCCCGAAACCCGACGGGTTAGCCCGATTGACATCCCTAACCTTTAGCCTCTCATTGTTAAGTTCACCCAAGTGAAAGCTACATTTGATTTTATAATCCCTATTTTATCATTTAATATGTTGAAGAATGTACTTCTATTTTCTTAAATTAGTTGGTATATAAGAATTAATATTTTTTTAAACTATGATTGACCAACCTTTTATCTACTTATCACTATTTTTTTGCGAAGATATTATTGTCAGATGTCTTTTATTTATGTTGGTTCATCATTTTAATTTTTATTTTGTTTTAGGGGTTGTTAAAATATTTTAAGAAAATCTTTACAAAAATATACTCGTAAATCTTGTCAATCTGACGGGTCAGCCCGAAAACCGGTGGGTTAGGGTTAAGTTCAAGAATTTTTAATCTTATAAAAATTCAGCCCGATTCAACCCGAACCGAATAGCCCGCAACCCGATAGGATTAGCCCGAAACCCGACGGGTCAGCCCGATTGACATCCCTACTCAAAGGTGTCCTTTCTTATTTTTTATTTTTTATTTTTTAATTGGGTTATAATATATTAGATTGTTACCTTCATAAAAGATATTTCCTATTGATTCCAGTATATGTCATTACGTAGAAAGCGATGGCCTCAATATCTTTTAATGTTAGAAATTATATATCTTCCAACGTTAGCAATGATATTTTCTTTCATAAATTTGATAACCAACAAATTATGAGAGATATAATTAATTGAAGGACCCCCCATTATTAGGTAAAGGGTTTGTGCGATGATCTTACTCTTAATTACATGGAATTTTTTTGGGTTAATTGCGTATGTTAATAAAATTTTTAATTATTTTTATAAATATCACTTAACTTTGTAAAGTTTGGCAATTATAATAAAGTTTTTGAAAATTGAGCAATTATAACACAATCCTTTAAAAAATAAAATTATATTATATTTTTCTATTTCCATTCTAGATTTTCTTAATAACTCAAACTCTCATACAATAAAAAAAAAATTAAAAATAATAGTTTCTATTAAATTGCATAAAATTCTGAAATTCAAAAGTTTATATATGGGCTAGGGGTGTGCATTTGGGCAGTTCGGGGCAAAATTGACCACCCAACCCTTGAACCGAAAAAACCGAGACCGTCTTCTTACCTAACCGAAAGTAATGCTGGCCAAACCGACCACCGACCCAAAATTCTCGATCGGTTTTCGAGTAACCCGAATTTTTTTTAAAAAAAAATTGCAATTTGTACATGAACTTAATACACCTGTATTACAAATACACACCTAATACACATGATGACATATTTATAAATTATAATCAATCTTTCAAAAAAAAAAAAACAAAAAGAACCAAGATGCAACGAGTAGGAATAGAAATCAGAATTTAAGAAAAATCACAATTCGTTGAAAACGAACATACAGATTACAGTCATGCACAATTCGCTACTAAGTGAATACAACCATACACAATTCTCTTAAAAAAAAACATACAATGTAAACATGCACAATTATCCGGAAACAAACATAAAGCCATAGTGTCATACCCATACACAATTTGAATTCGCTAAGTGCTATACTTACAACCACAATGTAAGGGGTGGAAAACTAAAAACAATCAACATAAATAAAGAAAAGAAAAGAATGCACTACAAACCCTAAGTCTCCTGTTTGCTGTCTGCTTGGCTACGTTGGAGTCGATGGAGGCGGTGGCCGCGGTGCAGAGCCCTCAAGTCCTCAACCCAGCTCATGTTGGCTCGCGGTGCAGAGCCCAAACCGACCACCGACCGGTCACAAATTTGCACTGACCTGAACCACCCGAAAACCACCGGTTCGGTTGGCGATCGGTTAATGCACACCCCTATATATGGCAATGTATTTTGTTACAATGTAGATTCAAAAGTCTTAATTTTATTTTTATTTTAATTCTTATTTGTAATTGGTTTTAAAAATTTTGTTATGTATACAAAACTTTCAAATGGTGAATATCTCAAATAGAATCATTTCTTGAATATTGTCTTATAATTGTTAAAATTCAAGAATTGTGATATCCTCCCTGTGTACTATTAAATTAATTCCATTTTCTATTTTTGATAATTATTAATTTCCCTTATCACTATTTCTTGATTATTGTATTGAAATTAATTGTGACTAATGTCAAAGGATGAAGGGAGTAATTGCTAATTTTTTTTAAAAGATATGTGATATTTACCAATTTTTATAAATTGTGTTATTATATGGAATTAATCCTTTTCATTAATATTACTGGGTGTGATGTTTTACATAGTAACATAAAATAGATTCTTTATCCAACATTTTGACATTATATTTTGTCTATAGGTAGAGATAGATTCTTCTTTTTAATTCTTTATGTAGTAGTTCACTTTCTTGATTTGCTAAAAGATAACTAAAGGGAAGAAAAAAAAAGTGAGGTTTTTTTTACTTTTATAAAATCCATTGTGCATCCTATGCCAACTAATTTATTCACTTTTCTCTCTTATCTTTAGAACTTAAATTTTGTACACTATAGTCAAAATTGATATCTACTTACTAAATATCCTATGGCCTACGCAATGCAACTTTGTCGATCTAGGGCCTTGTTTTTTAATTCTACTTTATCTCTTGCATATGTATTAAATGTGATAAAAATAATTGTGATGCATTTTTTTTTTTTGAGTTCTTGATTGACCAAGTTGTTGTTCATTGATAATTAAATGTTGGTCTTGAGTCGATAAATACTCCACCAATTATTCTAAAAATATTTTTATTTCAACTTTGCATTAGAGCTATGAAAACCCAAAAAATAATTTATTCTTTTATAATTGCAAAATAATGGCCTAACGGCCCCAACTCGTAGCCCTACCTACCCTCTCTCTCTCATAGAGGCACATGTTTTAGCTGGAGGGCAAAAGTGTAATTACGGAAAAGGCCTAGTGAGTAGTGGCCCACAATCACAACTTTCTAATTAATGTATTCCAACGGCTAACAAGGTTTATAATAGAAATTAAAGTCAGTATTTACTCCCTTTCTCCTTAATTATTAATCCTACATCTAAATGACTTAATAATTAATGTTTATGAAGGTAATAAATTATTAATTTATTAATAAGTATGAAAAGATTCGTTATTTTTTGAAACATAACTAATAAATGAAACAGAGTTAAAAGATAAGTGAGAGTATTAGTCAATTTTAAAAATGTATCTTCTTATTTTAATTCTAAGATTTTACCATAATATTCTCCATTAGTTAAAAAAGACATTTAGTAAATGATTAGGCTGAATCACTTGCATCATAAATTTTAAAAAGTTACAAAATTATACTCCCTCCATCCCGGTCAAATTGTCCACATATGACCGGACACGATAACCAATACATGTGAGTGGTAGTGGGAGTTAGTGGGATGAATATTTTATTGATGAGTGTAGAAATTTTGCTATTTAAGGAAAGTGAACTAATATTGTGAGACAAACGAAAAAGAAAATGTGGATAATTTAATTGGGACGGATGGAGTAATTTTTTCTATATTTTAATTGTGGAGCATTTATATAGATGATCCAAATAAAATATGAAAAGATAATTAAGAAATGAATGGTATTTGCCATTATTGAAAAGGAGTAACAGCAGTCAATGAATTCCTGAGCAGATAGTCATAATGAGGTACATGGAATGAATCTCCACCGTTGATTCCAACTCCTCTTTCGGAAACGGTCGACTCCTGTGGGACCCATCCGCAGCCGGGACCACGTGCCCTGCTGCCCCCTTTTCCATCAAAAAACATCCCTCTATTTCCATCATTTTTTGAGAATCTTAAGAATTATTTAAAACAAATAATGTATTTCAATAAATTTACCACATTAAATCTTATTTATGAAAACAATTAACTTTTCACGTTGTTATTTCTCATGTTTTTAATGTATTAATATTATTTTAATGTTTCGATTACTTTATAATTTTTTTTATATAAGAGTGCGTTTATACACTAATGTAAAAAATACTAAATAAAACTAAATAACTGTAAAATAGGGGATGTATTCTTCTACTTCATTTTTCATAATTTACTACCTACTTCTATTTCAATTTTTAATTGATATTTGATTAATTCATTATCATATTTCGAGTTATGATTTTTAGTTTGAATTTTATTTGTTGCGATCAAACAACTAAATACTCTCTCTGTCCCGTATTAATTGATACATTTTTTTTTCGGCACGAGAATTAAGAATATAAGTGTAAATGAAATTAATATTTTATTGTTAAGTGTAAAAAAAGTTATCATTTTTAGAAATGTAACAATTCAGGTGGAATGCCCAATTTGGTAAATGTAGCAATTCGAGCGGGACGGAGAGAGTTATATATTGATTTTAACAGAAGCAATAAAGAATGGATAAGATCTAAGTGGCTCAATCATTGCTTACGTCCACACGAGAGATTAGCGCAATTTTATTATATATATTCCGTATAACGGCTACATTACAGATAGAAAGTATTTAAATAATCCTATAAGGTATAAAGAACATAAATACCCTGTTCTTTTTCGTGTTCTGCCGTACCTCGATCTTCTATTTTTTTTTTTTCAGTTGACATATATAGTCATCATATCAACATTATTCATATAATTTAATTAGAATATGTTATATTATATATGATTTATTTCCATGAGTTTTTTTAACTAAGATTAGTACATAGGAGAGTACGTATTCCCTACTTATATTTCAATTTTTAATTGATATTTGATTAATTCATTATCATAGTTTGAGTTATGTATTTTAGTTTGGTTTTTATTTGTTGTGATCAAACGACTAAATAACATATTGATTATAAACAAAAGTAATAAAGAAAACATAAGATGCACGTGGTTCAAGAATTGCTTACGTCCACACGAGAGATTAACGGTTTTATTATATATTTCGCATAACGACTATATTATAGATACAAAGTATTTAAATAACCCTAGAAAGTATAAAAAGACATAAATACCTCATTTTGTGCTCCGCGGTACCTATATCTTCTATTTTTTCAGTTGGCATATATAGCCATCATATCAACATTATTCATATAAATTAATTAAAATATGTTATAATTAATATGATTTATTTTCATTATTTTTTTTACTAAGATTAGTACATAAGAGAGTATGTATTAACTGGAGCATAATTAGGAAGTATATGATTTGATCCGTTAAAATAGTAACCTCCACCAAATAATGAAACCGAGTATTTGTATTGTTTCATTTACATTCTAAATAAATTTTCCTCATAATCAAGACAAAAAACAATTAAAGTTCCAAAAATTAATTAAATTATATATGAGATTAAATATTGAACTGAATCTATGAGAAACACCCACTCCCCCCACTCCACACACACTCCACTCCACTCCACTCCATTCCACTCCACTCCACTCCACTCACCCTCTCTGCAACAGATAGAGAGAACTGGTATCTACACCAATGGCGGCTCTCACCATCTCCTTCCTCCTCGTCTCTTCTCTACTCTCCGTCGCAGGTAACATCTCTCACCACATTCTTATACATTTGCAAACAAACGACTACTTCTCACTCCGACTACTTATTTGCAGACAGCAGCGGCTTCATCGGCGTAAATTACGGCCGCATTGCCAACAACCTGCCGTCGGCCTCGAAAGTCGTCCGCCTCCTCAAATCCCAAGGCATCGACCGCGTTAAGGTCTATGATTCCGACCCGGCCGTCATCAAGGCGCTTTCCGGATCCGGCATTAAGCTCACCGTCAACCTCCCTAACGAACTCCTCTCCGACGCCGCCCGCCGCCCCTCCTTCGCCTACTCCTGGGTAAAGAGGAATGTCGCCGCTTACCACCCCGGGACCGCCATCGAGGCCATCGCCGTCGGCAATGAGGTGTTCGTCGACACCCACAACACCACCCGCTTCCTCATCCCGGCAATGTACAACATCCACCAAGCGCTCGTGAAGTACAACCTCGATGACGTCATCAAGGTGTCATCCCCCATCGCTCTCAGCGCGTTGCAGAGCTCCTACCCGTCTTCGGCCGGGTCGTTCCGACCCGATTTGGTCAACCCGGTTTTCAAGCCCATGCTGGAGTTTCTCCGGAAAACTGGGTCATCTCTCATGATCAACGTCTACCCGTTCTTCGCTTACGAGTCCAACGCCGACGTTATCTCCCTCGACTACGCGCTTTTCCGGCAGAATCCCGGCGTCGTGGACGCCGGTAATGGTTTGAGGTATTTCTCCCTTTTCGACGCCCAAATCGACGCCGTTTTCGCTGCCATGTCGGCTCTGAAATACGACGACGTCCCAGTTATCGTGAGTGAAACCGGCTGGCCGTCGAAGGGGGACTCGAACGAGGTCGGCGCCAGTATAGCCAACGCCGCCGCGTACAATGGAAACCTGGTGCGACGCGTGCTGGGCGGCGGCGGGACGCCGCTCCGACCGAACGCTAACCTGACCGTGTTCCTCTTCGCGCTATTCAACGAGAATAAGAAAGTGGGGCCGACGTCGGAGAGGAACTTCGGCCTTTTCTACCCGGATGAGAAGAAGGTTTACGAGATCCCATTGACATCGGAAGGGTTGAAGGGGTACCAAGACGCGGCGCCTCCGCTAACCGGAGGAGAGCAAAGGGTGGCGACGGGGAGCGGGCAAACGTGGTGCGTAGCAAAGCCAGATGCAGGGAAGGAACGGCTGCAGCAGGGTCTGGACTATGCGTGCGGGGAGGGAGGGGCGGACTGCCATCCGATCCAGCAGGGGTCGGCTTGCTTCGATCCGAACACGGTGGAGGCGCACGCGTCGTACGCATTCAACAGTTATTACCAGAAGAATAGGCGCGCCATTGGCACCTGCTTCTTCGGCGGGGCCGCCTACATCGTCACCCAACAGCCCAGTCAGTACCCTAATCTCTCTCTCCCTCCCCGCATTTTAATTATTGAAATTATTTTTCTTATTATTAAAAATGCTTATAATAAATATTTAATCGCCGTACTGCCTACTTTTTTAAATAAATACTACCTCCGTCCCACTTTATTAATCCCATTTACTTTTTTGGTCTGTCCCACTCTATTAATCTCATTTCTTAAAATAACAAACTTTTTCACACTCATCAATAAAATATTAATTTCATTACACTCTCAAACATTGATTCATGTACTGAAACCATATAGAACTAATAGCGCGGGACGGAAGGAGTATATATTTTTACTTAAAAAAATAGTTAGGTTTTTAACTGGAAAAAAAATTGTGTAGCATTTTATGTGAGGAGGAAATTATTAGTGGGTAACATGTGGGGAGGTGAATAATGGTGGGGGCCCACAAAATTGGTGGAATCCAGACCCAAGTAAAGTAAATTGGGCAGCACGTGATTTTCTGACAATCTTCACCCACTAATTTCTATTATTTATAACTATAGAATAAGAGATTTATGTTTGTGGAAGTATTAATTTGCTTATATGCTGAAATTGAGCTCATTTGTATTTTTTGTGTAGAGTATGGCAAATGTGAGCTCCCGGTTTGAAAGGAAATGAAGAGGGAGAAGAAAAGGAGGAAGAGCATTGTATAATAACATTATTATATTTGTTGGTTTTTGAGGTTCCTATATTAGGAATAGGATTTAGTGTTACATAAGTGCCCCAATTTTATGAACTTAAGCTAATTCGCTATCTTTTATTGGATTATTTTTGTCGCTTTATGGGGTCTTTTTTTTTACTTGGAAGTTGAGCTTGGACAACAATCCAAAAGCTTGAATTATTGGCAATTCTTCAGTCTTTTCATCATTTTTAGCCTCTCATATATTTCTTAAATACGGTGAAATGAATAACATATTTAACAATTATAAAATTCAAAAAATGCTAACATTCTTATAGATATTTTATTTTAGTGGTTGAATTTTTATGTATTAAGGGTTTTTAAAGACTATCACAAAATGGTGGTGACCGGACCACTGTGATCATCATTAAAAATATTAATATTTAATAAATTAAAAAAAAAAGGAAAATGGCTAAGATGTGAATGTGGTGACCTAGTACGGTTATCAAACTATCCGCGCGTAGGGGTGTAATCGAACCGAGTCGAGTCGAGTAGTATCGTGCTCAAGTTTGACTCGTTTAGTTTCGAGTCGAGCTTCGAGCTTTTTAATCGAATACTTTGATTTTCACGAACGTTATCGAGCTTTTATCGAACCTAAACGAACTTTCTAAATTTAGAATATATTTAAGATTTTCATTATTATTTGGAAGAAAATGTTATTTATTCCAAAAAAAAATATCATATTCATGCTCATATTCTAAATATTTTTCATTATTAGATAGATTTATCATTATTGTTACTCTTAAATTATGAAAATATTATTTTTATAAAAGTAATTATTTTATATTTCTTACTAATTTTAGCTAACGAGCCTGCTCACGAGCTCACGAGTCGAATACTATGATGCTCAAGTTTGGTTCATTTAGTAAACGAGCTTTAATAAACGAACTTGAACGAGCTTTTATCGAGTCGAGATCCGAGTAGCTCACGAACAGTTTGGTTCATTTACACCCCTATCCGCGCGCATCTTCCATTTCCCATTTCCTTTTTCTCTCATGAAAAAATTGGACATACGTCACTTTATGATTTGATATATTTATTTTTCTTCAAATTTAAAACTTTGAGTTCAGAGTTTTGTTATTCGAATTGATAACCTTTCTTCTTGGGACATTTAATTTATTTATAGACGGAGGGTAAGATGTTTGAAAATATAATTGTTGAGACATTTATTGGAAAATGTCCAATCGGCGCCCCTTTCTGCAGCGGACAGGTTGTTTTTGCAGTAAGTCTGTTCATACCTTTCTGACACATGATGTTGACTTTGTATGATGTGTCAGAATGACTTTTCTTAGTCAGTCCGAGGAATCGAACTGGTTCAATAACAGGATCTTCAGACTTTAAGTAATCTTCATTCTTAAAGTCTGGCTTTAATGAGATTCCTCATGACTTGTTCTTCTTGTCTCTGAGTACGTCAGTGATAGACTTGAGTGAAATTGGTTTGGTGACATCATCGAGTTTCCTTAATGCGTAACTACCAAACTAGTACAAGGAATGTAGTCAATTTCTTCAATCACTCTTTGAGATCAAACTGGAGGATTTTCAGTTTGTCTTGATTAACTCTATTACAACTCGATATACATCATATACAGGACTTTACATGTTTAGCACAAAATATAGTTAATCTAGAGACAACCTAAAGTGGTGGTTTCCACACATAGTTTAACATACTTCCTAACAATTTCTCCGTTTTATATGTTGTAAAAAACCACCACTAAGCAGGTTAAGAGTCAGTTTCTCGAGTTTACAAATATGTTCTATCAAGATCTAATACTCAAGGTCTGAACTATTTAACTCAGCCTGCCTTATGAATCTTCTCCCTCAACAGAATAGATATTTTTCTAGATTAATAATTCAGAGCGAAAAAGAAAATTGTTGGGGCCAGGCCCCCTAGGCCCAGACCCACTAAGCTCATCGACCCAAGTAATTGCCGGCCCAGAATCGCACGCCCTCCTAGAGTAGCTAAAAGTCCAGAATCGCCTAATTCTAAAGATCAAAACCAACCCCCTGATCTTCTCGGTACCGACCACCTTAAGGGGTCGGTGGTGAGGAGAAAACGAGATCACAGAGAGCTTGGCGGCGCACGACCATTGGGAACCCTAACCGATCCCAAAAAACCCGGAGCCACTTCGAGATTTGCGACGAGCACGAGCTCATCCACGCCTAGGGTTATTTTAAGAACCCTCCTCCTATCCTGTCTATAAATAAGGGTGGAGAACTCATTTTTCTTATCTTTTTCCACGCTAGAAACTACGCTGTAACGCTGCCAAAATTCCTACAGATTCTCTGACTCAAACTCGACATTTTTCTTCTGATATTTCGTGCATTTTCTTTATTGTTCACGCTATATTCTCTGTATTTATTAGTTCTATTCGTTATTTTCTTTATTGTTACTTACTGTCGTTTAATAAATTTTAAGGGCTCCATTATCCCGATAATTCGAACCTCAACATTTGGCGCACACCGTGGGGCTCTTGGAATTATTTTTCTGAATTGATGATAGTTAACAATGAAAGAACCGGCAATCCACCTTCTGGATCCGACATAGCAATCGAGCTCATTCCCACCGATGAGTTGATTCGACGAACCCAACAGGCCACCGGTCATCAAGTCGTGATGCCGGATGTGTTGAACGCAACGTTGGCTCGCCTTGCCAAAGATTCAGAGGAAAACCGGCGACAGATGAAGGAGATGGACACCCGCATCATGGAACTCCACGCAACGAACCATGGGCTGCGGAAAGAAAACCACCACCTGCGCAAAGAGGTGAACACCTACAAAAATCGCCCTATCGTCGAGCAGCCACCCTCTACGGGCCACAAGCAGACCGATCCACGTAGGAACCTTTCGAGCGAGTTAGATGACGTCATCATTATCGACCCTCCTCGCGAGGCAGGCACCAAACATAATGCCTCGGGTGCGACCGTGGTAAGACCGGTCACTCGGTTCCTTATCAACCAAGGAGGAATGTTCGACCCGAGGAGTGAGTTCGAGAAGCGTCTCGAAGCACGCATGTCCATGTTCGAGACATTGCTGACCAGGATCTCGGTTGCTATACCCCGGACACAATGATCCCTCGCGATAGCTATACTGATTCGCCATTCACGCCCGGGACGTTCTGGCAAAATTCACACCTCCGTCATTTACATTGTACGATGGTATAACAGATCCCGAGGATCACGTGGCCCTCTACAAGCAGAAGATGCTGACCACTTTGGTTCCTGTAAATCTTCGCGAAGCTTGCTTGTGCAAAAGCTTTGGATCTAGCCTCACGGGCCCTGCGCTCCAGTGGTTCGTCAACCTTTCGAAAAACTCCATCTCGACCTTCTCGGAGCTGCACTACGCCTTTCGAAAGCAATACTCGAGCTGCAGGCGTGTGGCCAAGCATCCTGATGTGCTCAACAACATGCGCATAAAGAAAGGAGAGTCTTTGAGGTCGTACGTCGGTCGATTTAATCAGGTGATCGCGTCGATCCCCCACTGCCCTCCTCAAACTGCAGTCTTCGCATTCAAGAACGGGCTTGACGTGACTTCAAAGCTCTACAGCGACCTGACCAACCACCCTTGTTACGACATGGACTTGGTGCTCTCCCAAGCCTGGGTCGAGATCAATTGGGAGGAAGATGAACCGAACCGCATCGCTCGAATGAACGAGTAAAAGGCGCTAAAACTCGCCGAGTCGTAGAGAAGAGATCGACCGAGGCCTGAGTCTTTGAGTTCGAGGTATGTCAACCAAAGGAATTATCGAAATGATCGACGACCGAGGCATGACCACCCTTATATCCGAACACCAAGGGTCGGCGAGGTAGCTTCGCTGCCCTACAACCTCAATATCGATCATAACTATTTGGTCAACAATGTGCTCAAAAACCTCGGAAGCGCGGTAAAGTGGCCGGGGAAAATGAAGTTAGACTGGGGTCCCGCGATGCGAAAAAGTTTTGTGACTTTCATAACGACCACGAACATAAAATCGAGGAGTGTCAGACACTCCGCCTAGAAGTCCTCGAGCTCTTGAAGAATGGGTACCTTACAAAATGCCAATAAGGGCAAGAACACATGGACGAGGGGAAGACAGAGAAATCCGAATGGGAATGCGGAACCCCAGAATAAGCCGCCACAGGCCGAGCGCACAATTCACGCCATCGTGGGGGATCGGAAGTAAGTGGTAAATCGCGCTTAGCTGCAAAGAGAGCCCGGCGAGCCCTGAACCATGGGGCTAATAATGTAAATTTCAAGCTGGAACACAAAGCGATCGAGTTCACCTGCGACGACGCACCCGACCTCGTCCACCCGCACCACGATGCGCTCGTTATCTCCTTATTGATCTCCAACTGCTAGGTAAAAAGGTTGCTTGTCGACAACGATAGCTCGGCAAACATCCTGTTCCTTCGAACTTCTGAAGGAGATGCAAATTCCGATCAGCAAACTAGAACCGGTCACCATAACCCTATATGGATTCAACGGAGGCAGCAGCTAACGGTAGGGAAGATCAACATATATAGGAAAAATTTTTTTTACTCAACTTTATATTTCTTTTATTGCCTAAAATTTAACATAATTCCACCAACGAAGATTTTTTAAATTGGTCACTACTTACATATTAAGTGTAGACAAAAAAGCATGTCGTTGCTTGCCAACGCAACATCGAACATTGATTCTACTGCCCATAGAAAAAACCAAAAAACAAATATTGACGATTCAAACAAATTCTCGTATTGAGAAGCTGCATGCAACAAGTATGATTTACACATACACGACACCACCTTTAGTTTTACTTTTGAAATGCTGGGAAACCAAGCTACATTATAAACAATTTGGTGATATTTAAGAATGTATTTTCGTTAAAATGAAAGAAAATACCATAGAGTTTAAACCAATCAAATACATCATTTATTAAACAAAATACATTATTCTTTTTATAATAATATATTTGATCGTTAAATAAAAACTAAATCATTAAAAAATTGAATTGCGTCATTTGCAGCCAAAAAAATAAATCATTTAAGAACAAAAAATATTATCATTGCTAAAAAAAAAGAATATGTTATTAATGAACAAAACAAATAATACGTCATTTATAGTAAAATAATATACAAAGAATACATTATTTGAAAAAAAAAAATACACATTGCTGGAAAAAAAAGAATATGTTATTTCTGAAAAAATAATACATTCATTTCAAAACAAAGAAACACATCATTGCTAAACTAAAAAAAATATGTTATTTTTAAATAAAAGAATACATCATTTCCAAAAAAAATATATATCACTGCTAGCTGAAGCAAAAAAAGAATATGATTTTTCTGAAGAAAATAATAACCATTTACAAATCATATATAATAAAGAAAGAATCCATTATTTGAAGCAAAAACACATCATTGCTGAAAAAGAAAAAGAAAAAAGAACATGTTATTCCTCAATAAAAGAATATATATCATTTATAAAAAATAATACATCATTAACAATAGAAAAACACATCATTGTTGAAAAAAGAAAATGTTATTTCTGGATAAAAGAATACATTTATGATGAATGAATACATCATTTAAAAAAAAAAAACCTTTGCTGGAAAAAAATTTCCCCATAAAATTATTTCAAAACAAAAGATGCATTTAAACATTCTAAATGTGGAGGATTTTGGAGCTCCTTCAATACAAACAATACATTATCAGCCTAGATATTAAAAATGTGGAGGATTTTCGATTTCAAATATGCATCTCGTATTTCTTTTGTTTTATTTTAGTATATTATCAATAACTTACTTGTGTTAATATATACTATACAAAATAATAACCCTATATTTTTTTAGTTGTTTCATTGGCACATACATACATAATGAAAATACTCATAATTAAAAATATTATTCCAAATTAAGAAGCATTTTTTTAATGGCCGAATTAAGAAGTGAAAATGTAAGATTTTCATTTTCTGCGACTAATAATAAACACAAGAGGAAGAGGCATGAACCGGTAATGTCGGCATGATATGATTATTATCCATTTAAAGAGAAAATATCAATAAATAAATAATCGCACGTAGATTTAGAGAGAGAAAACATATACCCGATTCCCATGGCTGAGAGAGTCATCGAGGAGCCGCGGCAAACCGCCATCACCGACGCCGCTACCTCAAAAGACGGCGTCGCCAACACGGAAGACCGTCCCGTACGCGTCTACGCCGATGGAATCTACGATCTCTTCCACTTTGGTCACGCTCGCTCCCTTGAACAGGCCAAGAAGTCGTAAGTTTTTTTAGTTACTTTTTATTTTTGCCTTCTATCTATGTTTTCCTTGTCGTTTTTTTTTTAAATAATTTTTTTTTTTATTTTAGGTTTGGTTGTTCTTTTTTCGCTCCTTAATTGTTGGTTGATTCTTATTCGATTGTGATCGTGCCGCTAGCTGGATTTGTATGCGGAGATGCTGTAATTTACATATTTATTTGTAGTGTTGATAGTGATCGTGTATCATTCGGCCGTGTTCTGCTGGCGTTTATTTCATGAAAGTTGGGATTCTGTGTAAATTTACGTCGTGTTTGAGATTTTGAGTCCAATCTGATGAATGATATATCCATCTAGTGTTGTTCTCTTTTTTGTTAATTTTTGAACTCGAGATTCTGGATTTTTTTTCCTGTTTTTTTGCCCCTTGATTTCTAGTTAAGCATTTATACGTGCATGCTTCGTATTGTTTTCCTTGGATCATGTGTGTTGTTAATGCGGTTGTAACATTTTTTTCTTTGTGTTAGTCGAGTGCTGATACTTCTTATGCTTTGACTATGTATCTATGTAGGTTCCCCAATACGTACTTGCTGGTTGGATGCTGCAACAGTGAGACAACACATAAGTACAAGGGAAAGACTGTTATGACTGAATCTGAGCGATATGAATCCCTTCGCCATTGCAAGTGTGTTACAGTCTTGTGCACTTTGTGTGTATTTTTGTATGCATCTATTGGTATTACTTGATCTGGTCAGCCACTAGATTGTGGTTTCAAACACTCAGTGATAATGTGTTTCTATGCATTGTGTTATGCCAGGATATGCCACCTAGATAGAGTTTATTTTGAGAGATAATTGGTTATAATCTAATATTGTAAATATTAGTACTCTGCCTGCCGGCAGTCATGAATTGTTTGCATGTTCCGTAATCAGAGAAATTGAGGGAATAGTTAGTATGATATTTGTAAATTCTTTGTTTATCTCCATCAGCATGAGATCATCCTGTAATTTTAAAATGTGGTTTTTCTCCTTGGCCATGGTAGGTGGGTGGATGAGGTTATTCCTGATGCCCCATGGGTAATTAATCAAGAGTTCCTTGACAAGCACAAAATTGATTATGTGGCTCATGATTCTCTTCCGTAAGTCTTTCTCATCTAGAAACCTTCCTTTTCCTAAGAGAAAGTTTGCATGAAGTATTTGAAATGATAGGATATTGTTCTTTATATTTCCCCCCTTTTTATCTCTGAGACTTTGGCAATTGGATATAGTATGATAGTGCATTCTGAATTCAGGAATAAAATGGTCCATGGGTAGAATGGATATGTAGGGTTTTTTTGACAGAAGTCTATCTTAGCATGAGTGATCTCATTTCAGACATGCGTCCCTGGCTATCAGCAGTGCTCCTAATAAACTTTTTATTAATGTCATATACGCATGCGGGACAGCTTGGTGAACAACACCAATGTACACCTTGAAGTAATGAGATTTGAACAAGATTTTGGTTAGTCTTATATGCTATTCTGTAAAATGTACACCTTCAGTATTCTAAACGTGTTACTCTGTCCAGTTAATGAAGATATTTGAAGTTTCTATCTCTCCTATTATTTGGGGACAAAAGGCTTTCCCATATATATTTTTCTTGTAATATCATGAACACTTACATATGAACTATTGGTGCGATGTGCAATCTCAGAGAGTCAATTCTTTACATGATTATGCAATCACATTTTTAGGTCGTAAACATATTAATTGAAATGGTTCAGTTTATTCTTTCATTGTTAAATCTTATGGTAACTATATTCTAGCCAAATTTAGTGGTTTTGATTTCTAATAGGATGCCTTGTGGTGTTGCAAACCACACAAGTATGCTTTAGATATGCTTGAACTTCCAGTAACTGTGCATTTACTCCCCTAGGGGATGTATTCTTCTTTTTCAGTTATGCAGATACTAGTGGAGCTGGAAATGATGTTTATGAATTTGTAAGCATTACATTCTGTCACAAACTGTTTATGATTTTTGCGGGATTCTAGTTGCTGATGTGTCTTACTCACTTCAGTTGCCGTCATGATCGTGTGTTACTTTGCTCTAAATGCAGGTGAAATCTGTTGGACGATTTAAGGAGACTAAAAGGACTGATGGGATCTCAACATCAGATATCATTATGAGGATAGTGAAGGACTATAACCAATATGTTATGCGCAATTTAGACCGTGGATATTCAAGAAAGGACCTTAATCTCAGCTACGTTAAGGCATGCTCTCCTAATATTCATATATGTACCTCTTGTCATTAACTCAACTTACTCAAAAAAAGATAAAAAGGTTTGATATTATTCATTTTTATGTAGCTGGTGTTTTTATGGTATCACTCTTTTCAAATGTGCAGGAAAAGCGACTAAGGGTGAACATGAGACTGAAGAAGTTGCAAGAGAAAGTCAAGGAACAGCAAGAAAAAGTGGGTGAAACAGTTTGTTTAACTTTCTTCGAATGACAAAACTGAATTACGATCTTCATATGATGCGTTATTTCATCTTAAAATCTTCTTCTTTCAGATACAAACCGTCGCAAAAACAGCCGGAGTGCATCCCAACTTGTGGGTTGAAAATGCTGATCGATGGGTTGCTGGGTTTCTTGAGATGTTCGAGGAACGTTGCCATAAAATGGTAACCAGTAATCTTACGGACTTCGACTCGTATGCTCCGTTTTCAAGTACTTATGCAGGTTTTTATCTTCCAAACTTCTTTTCCCCAGGGAACAGCCATTAGAGATCGCATTCAAGAGAGTTTAAGGGGACAGAAGGAATTTGAGAGTTGCAGTGAGGATGAAGATGAGGATGATGAGGACGAGGAGGATTACGATGATGACTACTACGACGAAGATGATGAGGAGTACTACTACGATGATGGAGATGTTAATGAGGTGGAAGAATTCTACGACAGTGATGCCAAATGACTCTCTTTGTCAGCAGCTGCACCAGGGTGTGTACAAAGTCGTGTAAATTATGATTTCGACCTAGTCTGCAGTTAATTTTTTTCAGCAGTTTGTTTTGTTTTTTTTTTTTGTTATTGAAAATCATTGCTTTGTTAAAAGCTTGGCCTACCCAGGTATCTTATATAGCTAGTGGTAAGCTTTGTGAGATAGATATAGATGTATATCCTTGTGAAACGACACCGTTTGGGTTTAGTTTGTATATTTAAGTATGAAAACTCTGTATTTAGCATCCAACTGAAAGTGGAACTGTGAATAGATAGAATACTAAATTACATCTCAAACCTGAAACTGATAAAGTTTCAAGATTCTGTCAAGAAACTCTGACAAAAATCGAGATCGAGTTTCGAATTCTTCTTCGTGTTCTTCCTCTTCTTGAAATGCTTGGATGCCGCCTTCATCACTTTAGCCCATGTCTACGCACATAAAAACTCGTGTGAGATCGTTTTCTTTTTTAATTACGTTAGCTCTAGATAGAGAGATGTATACCTTCGGGGTTGAGGAAGATGAAGACAGCCGCCGCGGCGGAGGTGGCGGAGAGAAGCCGAAAGACTTCCTCTTTCTCTTCTTCATCTTGGTGCATTTGTTGAGCACAGCGTCGGTGAATCTCCTCTTGATCCTGGCGGCGATTTTCTTGGTGTTTTCGAGCAGCCCCACCTCGTCGTTTCCACCGTAGGAGAGCTTTCTTGAAATGCCGCCGCCGCAGGCTGCGGATTCCGGCGGCGGAGGGCGAGGGAGCAGAGGGGACCAGATGGAGCTCTGGGCGTAGTCGAAGTCGAAAGCAGAGTTGTCTGGGAATTTGTAGAGGAGATCTTTGGACATGGATGTTTCGAGATACTCCACCACCTTCACCAGTGGCGGAGCAGCGGCGTCGCCGGAGATGAAAGGCATTGTTAGTTAGTGATGGTGGAGTTGGAGAAGCAGAGGAGTTGTATAAAAGTGTGCGGAAGTTGAGGTTGACAAGAAAAGTAGCCGTTGGAGTTGAATATTATCGACAATTCATGCATTAATTATTACATTAATTTGTCTCCATTATTATCGATCTATTGCAAATAAATAGTTATATATATTTATATTTGACTTCTTTATTTCCAAGCGGAAGTAAGTGGGAGCAAATTTCGGAATTTGATTGGCTCTACAGAAAATAAACTATTTTTTAAAAATTAATATAGTTTCAATATTTTTTAATTATATATGTATATAGATGCGATCTGATTTCAAAAAATTAATTGTCAGCTAAATAATATTCCATCTATCTCTAACGCCCCCAACTAACCTTCCCAATTTGGGGTCACGTTACAGTGATGTTTCAGGTTTTATCAAACACTATTCGAAAATTTTAAAGCGGAAGACTTCAATTTAGAAGAAAAGATAAATAAACAGTTGAAATATGTACTTCGAGTCAATTCCACAAAACCAAGTTTAATTGTTATCAAATCAGAAGTGGAAAGGGTTAAATCAGAGAGCGGTGCAGCAGTGTGTGTAGCGTGATGGTGACATGTATATGAAGATACTTGTCACATGATCTTTTCAAAAGCTACTTCGTTTCACCAGCTTACACCCCAGAACTCCCATCCTTGCTGCTTAACCTGCACGTTTTAGAAATAACGCGAGGGGCTGAGCACTGACGTACCCAATGAGAAACATGCCCTAAAACATACATTTATATAGGAAACATGCTATGCAACTTACACAGATAGTCATGGGGTTTTGTTGAAAAGAACCATGCTATCTAAAACATTTTATTTTCACACGCATGCCGTTTACATGTTATCATATCTGTTTCAGTGTTGTAACTGGAAGTTGGCCGACTTCCGAGTTACGATGATCAGTCAGGAATGTAAACACACTCAACCTACTGCCATCTAAGTGCACTAGTCTCAAAAATCCATTTTGAGACCCGATCGTTTAATAATTATAATCATAGGATCCAACACTGGAGGACACTCCGCCTCATTCCAACAATCAACATATGGGGTCGGTTCACCCATTTCATTATCAAAGGGGCTAACACCCTGTTTACTAAGTGAGTTCTAGCGCAGTTATGGGAACCTGGTTCTAAACTCATTAGTTATTCTCCCTGTCGATGGGAATCGACAGAGGACATATATAATAACACAAAACATGCATAGCAGTCTCAGTTAAAATAAAGCAGTTTGTAACGCATTTTGAAAAGAAAACACGCATTTTGATTTTTACTGAAATAGTTTCCCACCTGATGTTTGGCTTTGGTTATAGATGTTTCCCGCTAACTTGAGCTTACTTCCCCAATTCTCAACCTCCTACAAATAATCAAGGGTCACCAAGTTAGGACGGACGATCTAGGACAATGACAAGTTTAAACAAATTCAAACCAACTCTCAATCAACTTATATCTTCCCTAATTCCTTTCATTCGACTCAACATGGTTTAAGACTCAAAATCCATATTCAATCTCATTGAAATTCATATTCTCATGCTCAACATGCTTCTCATTTCATAATTTAAACTTATGGGTTGAAAGGATTCGAAATGGAATGAAAAATAGCTCAAAAACCATGTTTTATACTTCAAGGTCGAAGCCCATCCCGAACGGAATGAGTTCGTCCTGAACGGGATGGACAACTCGCCGAAATTCTCCTCCTGGTCGTGCCCCATTCCGAGCGGGATCCACCCATCCCGAACGGGATGGGTGTCCTGCTCCTGCACGCCTTCGCCGAGGGCTGTCCCGAGCGGGACGCTTCCGTCCCGTTCGGGACGAGTCGTCTTCTTCGCAATTTCAACCCTGCAACTCCGATTATATCCCGATCCAACCACTCAAATTCACATGCAATCACATAAGATTGGTCCCTAGACATCCTGGAACACGATTCTAGCCTCCAAATACGATTTAAACGCATAATACAAGAGGTGGAGAAAGGCTCACGGAAATCTTTTCTCACGGCAGCGACGACGGATTCCGGCGATTATCCACACGTTTCTGAGTGTCCGAAGGGTCCTTAGAACATAGGGAACAAAACTACATCAACCAAAAACTCGATACAATCACGGATTAACAAGTTCTAATTCTTGGAAGAAAACTCACCAACAACTCCGGCGACCCAACTTCTTGCTCCGATAACTCCTTCGTTTCTCGCCCAAACGGAACCCACGAGTACTCAAATCGAAGCTGGGAAGACGAGATTCGCAATGGCGGTGACGGCTTGGTCGATGGTGGCCGAAGTCGGCCGAAAAATGGCCGGGAATACAGTCTGACGGGATTGAGGGTTGGGTTTGGGAGTGAAGAACTTTTTCTCTCTCTAGGTGGAATAAGGTGAAGGGTGAAATATGAAGTATAAAATTCCTATATATTTGTCTATAATTCCTTCAGATAATATACATCAAAATACTTATTCCCTTCTCTTATATATATATCATGCTAATATATGTATATTAATGGATCTATATATGTTCCTATACAATTTCCAACATAATAACTCCAAAAATACATGCATATACATCCAAAATAAATCCCCAATACATAATATTCCAATTCCACCATAATACTTCCAATAAATCTTGGTAATCCCTTCAAGATTATAAATTAACCAAGCTCAATAACATAATTAAAGTCTCCAATCCCAATCAACTAAATTCAAATACTTCTCATTAAAAGGAATTTCCTCTTTATTAAATCAATTGATCTTTACAAAAGCTTAATTAAGCTTGGGGTATTACACTATCCACACAATAATTGAACATGTGTAAATAAAAGAAATTACTCCCTCCGTCCCCGCTGAATTGTCCTGGGTTGACCGGGCACAATAACCAAGGAGTGTGAGTGTAAAGTAAGTTGAGTGGAATTAATATTTTATTGTTAAGTGTGAAAAAATTATCTTTTTAAGTAATGAGACAATTAAGATGTGACGGACGAAAAAGGAAAGTGGGACAATTGAGGTGGGACGGAGGGAGTAGTAATTTATTGGTGAGTATCGAATATTTTTTTATTTTTGGAACTAAAACTAATATCACGACGGAGTGGATAATTGAATTGAACTTTAAAAGTTCCCTTGCTCGGGGTGTAGTAGCGAAAACATATTATTTGGACTAAGAGGTTACATGGTCGAGCTTCCTTATAAAAATTTAAGCGTGTGAGTTTAAATTAATTTAATCCAATTATAAAAAAAACTGGACTTTGAGAATAGTCAATATATTAAAATGAAAAATATAATTTATTAAAAAATATAGGGATAAGGGTCAATTTAACCTTCGACTATTCAAGTAGGATCACATTAGCCCCTCTGTGACTATTTGGTTCAATTCAACCCTTCGACTTTTAAAATTAGTTCACTTAAACCCTTTTACTTTTAAAATTACTGGAATGCCCTTTTAAGAAATATCACAAATATTTTATGATTACATACTTATTTTAATTTTTTTCTTTTGTATTACTTATATTATTTTGATTTTTTGTAATAAAAGAAATACAAAAATATTTGTTATATTTTTTTGGATTTATTGGATTATGTAAAACTTTAAATATCTAATTTATATTATATTATAAATATAATTTCACTTACATAAATTTTATAAATTCTTATAAGCTATGTTTCAAATTGATGTACACTTATTTCGTTATCTTGGATTTAGTATAAATTTCATGTTTTATAAATTTGTTACAATTCTTAATAAAATAATTAATCCGATCTTTTAATTTTAATAATCTTATTATTCACATTTTTAAATTTAATTATTATCTTGAGTGTTTTTATTTGCACTACTTTCGTACTTTATAATTCGTTTTGATATTTATTATATTATCAATTTTAAAATAATTAATATATAATGAAATTATTTATGGTACAGTATAACTAATAATTTATTATGTCCTTTGGATTTAATAAATAATTAGAATTTATTAAATTTATATAAGTGGAATTTTACTTATAATATATTTAAATTAAATATTTAAGAATTTACGTAATCCAATAAATCCAAAAAAATATAACAAATATTTTTGTATTTATTTTATTACATTTAGTATTTTTATTTTCACAACTAAAAAAAATAAAAATAATATAAGAAATACAAAAGAAAAGGATATTAAAATAACTATATAATCATAAAATATTTGTGATATTTTTAAAAAGGGCATTCCAGTCATTTTTAAAGTAAAAGGGTTTAAGTGAACCAATTTTAAAAGTCGAAGGGTTGAATTGAACAAAATAGTCACAGAGGGGCTAATGTGATCCTGCTTCAATAGTCGAAGGGTTAAATTGACCCTTATCCCAAAAATATATAAAACAATATTGTAGTAAGAAATTTACAATACATTAAATTATAACAAAAAATACAAAATTCTAACAATTATAATTAGGATAAAATTATTACTTAACTTAAAAATGACTTTTATTACCGCATCTTAATGTTGGAATCTTGTGGCAAACAAGACGATATGCAGACAGCCGCCGGCATAGTTCCGGCGATGAAAAATCGACTCTTATTTCGTTCAGAAGCCTTATTTGGAAACAAAAACTTGCGTTAGGTACGCCTAAACGATTTAGGCGGGTTTTATCCATATTCAAATGAGTTCACCCATTCAAAATAGGGTTTATTAATTCGCATTAAGGTATATTAGATAGATTTAAATTGAGTTAATGGATAAAATCCGCCTAAACCATTTAGGCGCGCCTAACCTGAGACCTTTTCAATTTGGAATGGTCAGAAAAAAGTGTTTCCTTAGTAGATGTAGTTTTGTTAGAATGCTGTTTATTTGGGATTATAGTGGACTGGACCATTACGTTCTGCTTGGTCACACGATTTAACTATGGAGAGTCGGTGGTGCTTGAGAAATGTCAGTTACCTGATTCTTTTTTGGGTAATTCTGCTTCTGTGAATTAATGTTGAAAGCTTAAAATGTTTTTAGTATTTATTGGAGCCTAGTCTTAATATTTAGCTCGAGAATATGTGTCGATTCTAGGGGTTGACAAAACTATGGTCAAGCAGACCAGGATCAATAAGATTGGAGGTCGACCATACAGGGGTCGAGCAAATTAAGGACTCTTGAGTGATGGTTGTGTATATATTTGATGTATCTAGTTTTGTAGTTTAATGGGATTTTATCTGGGATTATTAATTTATTTTTTAATATATTAGGATATTGAATATTTTTTACCATATTAAAGTAAATTTTTTGTTATATAAGTAGAAATTCATATTTTGTATTCTCTCCATATTTAGGCACAAACAGGGGCAGCGCCACTCGAGGGTTGAGGGCCGTCTGACCCACGACCAATTTTTTTTTTTTTTTATTTACTCTTATATGCATATTAAGAAAAAGTAACTTATAAGTTATTTTAGTGAACATCACCCACGAGGGCCACGACAACAACCAATAAATAATTATAGATGAAAAATTTAGTTGGGCCAAAACAAAGAAATTAAAATCATAGATAGATAGTTTAGCTGGATTGGCCCAATTTTTATGAAATAATAGAAAAATTAAATTAAGTAGTAAACAATTTCTGTTTTTTTTTTTTCTATTCAATTCAATAAGAAAATTTCAATTTTAGCAACTATTAATTATTATCAATTGTTTTGTAGTTTTGTTTTAAATTGTATATTGAACAGTGACTATTGATTATTATAAATTTATTTATTTTATGAACTTATTTAATGCAATATCAATTGTGAATATACAATTCACTATATCAAAATGTTTTCATTCTTTAGGGAAAAATATAGTACATTATTAGAAAAAGTTTCCTAAATTTCACAAATGTTTAAAACCGAATGTTGTGGCATCAAGTACAAATAATTTGAGCTCTAATGACTATGATAATAATAATGATAATGGAAAAAGAGTTCACAAGAGATTGGATTATGATGATGATGTTTTTGGCGACTCATAGAGATAAATTAAGGAAATGATATTTGGCAAAAAACCATTGTCAATCATATTGGGATACAGATCATACAATTGAATTTAGTAAGGTCTACATATCGTCTCAAGATTATTGGTTCGAGAAGATTCGATGGGTCAGTTCGAAAACTGAAATGTTACTACTAGGGTTGAAAATCTTCAACCAAAAAAATTGTGGCCCATTTAGCACAGATTGATTAATCCGCAACCCGATAAAATTAACCCGACAAATTAACCCGTTTGACATCTCTAATATCGACATAGTGAAGTATAGTCCCACGAACCTCAAATCCTGCTTCCGCCCCGGGGCACAAACCACTTATAAATTATTTTTGTTCTTTAGTATTCTAACTGTAGGAATGTATATGGCATGAGGGTTGAACATCTGGATACTTTTGCCACAAGTTTGAAGTGTTGATTTACTGCTTCTGTATTTATCAAAGTAGTTTTGTGAGTCAAAATTTCTGACTATGATATTGAGAGATGTGGGGGATGGATGGTAGAATGGAAGTAAAAGCACCGAGTGAGCCAGTAGCTGCTGTTTCATTCTCAATGGCACTAAGTGAAGGGGTCCAGCTTTGGAACTGGGCTGCTATCTATTCTATTTCACTCTAAAATCGAACCGAAATATGTTCGATTATTTTGGTTTTCAGTTCGGTTCACTTCTTTTCTTTAATATTTTGATTTTCGGTTCGATTATTTTTTTCCGGACAGAGTATATATATATAATTTCTATTTTTAAATTTTAATTTTTTTAATTATTAAATTTATATTAAAATTTGGTTATAACCAAAAAATAACTGAAAATCGAGTTATTTCGATTCAATTCAGTTACCTCCAATGTAAATTCAATTATTTCGGTCAAATTATTTTATAGACCGAAATCGAACCGAGTAATCGAATGCTCACCCCTGATACCTTGGGTAATCTTATGTTGAAGGTTACTTATATCATCAGCTGCTGGAACTAGTAAAAGAAGTCCTACATGTGGGGCAACTGGACTTCCACTTCCAGATTCACAATCATCACCCTTTAGCTGGAAGGGCAGATGTTGGGGCTATGCAGCTTCTTATACCAAATCATGATACCTTATTATTCTTACCATTATACTACACATCTATATCAGAAAGATTGTTGCAATCTGCTCTGTTATCACTCGGCTCTTGTGGCTTCAAAAACTTTTTGGGGCCATCTGGTTTTTACTCTTCTTACATCATTATGGTAGATTGGACCTTATGATTCAGCAGTGGTGGATCAAGAAAATTTTCTTAAGAGGGTTGAACTTTTTTTTTACTTTAACTTCAACTCTTTCATATTATATTTTTTCTTATTTTCATCTTTTTTTTTTCTTTATAGAGGACTATCTCATAAAATACCAAATCACGATACTACAAATGGAAAAAAATTTCTGGCTAGGGGGTTGAATTTTTTTTTTTTTTTTTGTTTCTACCTTAACTTCAACCCTTCATATCAATTTTTTTTCTTATTTTCGTTACTTTTTTTAAAAAAAAATTATAGAGAGGGCTATCTCACAAAATACTAAATCACACTACTATAAAAAAGGAAAAAAAATTGCCTAAAAGGGGCTGGAGCCAACCTAACCCTTAGACTATATTTATCAGCAACCGGGTCAACCACCCGACAATCAAACCATTTCAATATTTAATTAATATTTCTCTCGTCCACATCACTCAACCCAACCACACCATTATATATAATTCTTAAATTTGGTTTTATTTATTTTTATTTTAAAAATAAAAATATTGCATATAATTGAATTAATAAAAAATATAAAATGAACAACTACTTGTAATTTAGTATTGTTGAGAAAATTAAAAATAAAAATATATATAACAAAATTAGTCTTTATTTGTAGAGAATAAAAAATTATAAATTTTAGTTATTATTTATTGATTTTTATTTTATTATTTATAAGATATATCAATTTTAGTATTAAAATTATAAAAATTAATTGACAATTCGAATAGATACAAATGTCAACATTTTATTGATCCATCAATAAATAATTAAAAGAAAATGAGGTGGGACTCAGATCTTTTGAGGTTGAAATAGGTGGAAAATTTAAATTATTTTTCTTTTATTTTTATTACTAATATCTGATGTGGTGGTTGAATTAAATATTACTAATATTTGATGTGGTGTTTGGTTTAAGGGTTGAGAAGTTGCTGATATTTATAGGTGTTATGGTTTACTATAAAGGGTGGGGGATGGGGGGACATTACCATAAATCATAATTGTTTGTGAGTTGTCTAATGAAAATAAATGATGAATGATTACAAAATATAATTGGTAGTGATTTTGCTTGAAAAGTAGTGCCTTTAAACATCATAAATGGATCCTATTCAAGGAGATGGTCTAGTGATGAATGTGTATCAATATTGTTCAATTATGTGTGTATAGTGTTACTACCAATTATGTTTCTACCCTACTTTCAATATATATGTTTTAGGAGCCCTTGTTTGTGTGGTCCTATTGCTATGTGTTGTTTCAATATTATCCTTGTAATTGTAGTCAATAATCAATCAAATAAATTTCTTTATTTTGTCCGCCTTGAATTATATTTGTAATAATGTTTCATAATTGATAATTAATAGTATCTATATTTTCACCTCAAAATTATGATACACATATGTGTCACAACATGGTGAAAGCTTTACTTGGAAGAGAGAGATAGAGATGATAATTGGTATGAGGCCAAGCTCACCGACAGCTGCAATTATATGATCCCTCAAATAATTTTATATTAAAAAAAAAAAAAAAATCCCTCAAAATTTTATTTTATTTTTTGCAACAAACAATTATTTTTTTTTTACATTTTTATGTTAGATGTTTGAAAGTAGAAATTGAAGATTGGTGGCATAGAAAAGCATTTATTTTGAAAGGGAAAATAGGACTAGAAACGTGGATGAAACCATGTCCAGATTTGATACAGCTATAAATATTTATCTGAATAAATTTGTCGACGTAATGATTGTTTTCATTTTAGAATTATGTATAGATACATTGTCTACTTGCATTAAGTGTAAAAAAGCTCTCCATAATTAATTTTTTGTCATGATCGAAAAAGTGAACAATTATTTATTTATTTTGAGTGAGAATTGAAATATTATATATAGAGACACGATTTATATACAATTGTTTTGAAGCATGCAAGCTAAACAAAACTAAGATTTCGAGTCTTTCCATTCTATACAACTATTAGACTGTGTATTACTTATGGCGGAGAAATTCAATGCAACGCTTACACAAGATTTAATATATTAAATCTTTGTTTTAAACAAATTATTGATGTATATCTATTTTCTTTCAATTCTATTAATTAAATGTCTCACATTAACTTTAGAAAAATTAATTTAGGTGAGAATATAATATTTAATCATTGCATTTTTCTATTAATTGATTTTATAAGGAGAAAAGTAATGCTAACATAGTATCAAATATAGGTAGCAATTGAGTAAGATTTGGGTTGGCAGCTGGTTAAATTGCGACTTTATATTAACACGTTATATGCTGACTTAAACCCATTCTGTTTATATATTCGGGTCAGAAAAGTCAATACGAACACGATCTGTTTATTTTCAGGTCAACCCGAAACGACCTACTTAATTATAGTGAAAATTTTAATCTTAATCAACATGACATGTTTAACTTGAAAATGACTAATTTAACACGAAAATAATCTGTTTAACACGAAAGCACAAATACAATCCATATTACAATTCATAGTTCTAATTCATACTTCACAAACTAGGGTTTTTATGTGTTATATATTCTAATTTGTATATTTAATTTATGATTAATTTCATTGGCAGGTAATATGGGTACTCACAACCGGTCACTCTGAAGTTGATCCGAGCCCGACAAATTTTTAATTGGATTTTGTGGATTCGATCCAAAATTGATCAAAACCCAAAATGACTTGACCTAACCTGTTTATATCGTGCTAGGTTCGTGTCGGATTATCATGTCGAGTCGAAGATTGTTGCCCCTAGTATGAGAATCAATTCAATGATGAGTGCCCAATAGTAGTTCGAGATTAAAATGATCTCACATTATGTGTTAAAGATAATATATTAAATAATCCACATTCATTTAAGAAAAATATGGTCCGGGTTAATGTATAATGCATTTCAAAAGAGTGTATAAGATGTTCCACATTAACTTAAAAAAAAATGATTCGAACTAATATATAATAATAAAACTTTCTCTCTCGGAGAAGTCGGTTTTATAAAGGGAGGAGTGATATTAACAAATTCCAAACGTATGATTATTGACAAAAACTTGCGTTAGGCAGGTCTAAACAGTTTAGGCGGATTTTATCATATCCAAATGAGTTGATCCATCCCAAATAAGATTTATTAATCCCAATTAGGGTATATTATATGGGTTTGGGCTTGGGTTAATGGATAAAATCCGTCTAAATCGTTTAGGTCTGCCTAACCCAAGACCTTCCCATGATTATTATATCTTGTGTGGTGCATAAAATTGCAACCGATAAAAATAAAAAATCAAAATAATAATTAAGAAAAAACGAATAATACGAAAATTAATTTAAAGAATTATGGAACGCGGAGCACTGATAAGCAGGCCTCGAGAGCCGTTCTCCGGCGCTGACGGGGCACGCCGCCAGCCCGAACGGCGGCGCCGCCATGCAATTATACGACACGCAGACAGCAGCGGCATCGGGCAGCGTGGAGCCCACAGCCAGCGGGAATCCCGTTAAGTAGTTATGCTGGAGGTACAACGTCTTCATGGTGCCCGCCGCCAAGCTCTCCACGTACTCCTCCGGCACGGCGCCGCTGAGGCGGTTGTTATTCAAGAACAGCGTCTCCGCCCCCGCGAGTGCCGTCGTCAGCTCCCCGGCTAAAGAATTGTGGCTGAGGTCCACGGTGGAGCCCACCACGCGCCGCCACGGCCGCGACGGCGGGACCGCGCCTGACAGGTTGTTCCGTTGGAGCAGCATCGACGTGACGCCGGAACGGAACAAGGAGCTCGGAATGGGGCCGCTTAACTGGTTCATGCTCAGGTCCAAATACGCCAGCTCGGATAGCGGCTCCACCCCCTTCACCGGGCCCCACAGGCGGTTGCTCGCCGCCGAGAGGTAGCGGAGGGCGGCCGGCATCCTCGGTGGCAGAGTGCCCGACACGAGGTTATTGCTGAGGTCGAGATGGAGGAGCTGCTGCGGGAGGGACCGGGGGATCTCGCCGGAGAGCCGGTTGGAGGCAAGGACCAAGATTTTGAGCGCTGGCGCCAGCGGGGGTGGGATTACGCCGGATAACTGGTTGCGGCTGAGGTCGAGGGTGTGGAGATTGGGGAGGCGGAGGATCCCGGGCGGGATTGCGCCGGTGAGACGGTTGTTAGTGAGGGAAAGCACTCTGAGGTTATGGAGGGCGGAGAGGTGCGGCGGGATGGGGCCGGTGACAATGCCGGGGAAGAGGATGAGCTGGGAGAGGTCGGAGAGGAGCGCGATGGCGGGGGAGAGAGTGCCGGCGAGGCCGGGGGAGTCGGAGAGGCCGGTGCCTAAAGTGAGGATGGTGACGCGGGTGGCGGAGCAGGTGAGGCCGGCGAAGGAGGAGCAGGGGTCGGCGGAGGAGGAGAAGTCCCAGGTGGAGAAGAAGCGGGGGGAGGAGGAGGGGATGTCGGTGAGGGAGTTCTTGATTCGGCGGAGGGCGGCGAGGTCAGAGGGGGTGATTGTGGAGGAATGTGTGATGAGGAGGAGGCGGAGGGCGAGGATCAGAAAGAGGCAGCTGCAGCAGCAGCATTTGGCCATATTTGTTTTTTCTTCAACTCTAGAGAGAGAGAGAAAGAGAGTGACTGTGTGTGCAGACTGCAGAGAGAGAGGAGGGGAGGGGGTCAATAATCTTTAGAATTACAAAGACAGTGATTGTGTTTGGATCCGACGTGGCATATCATGTGATATTATGTTGTTTACAGACAAATAAAAATGCACTGTAACATGCAACTCAAACTGAAACAAAGGTAATCAAGTCAAGTATGGACCAATTTTAACTGTTTGTGAGGTTTGTTGTCCTTGATGTTGAGAGAGAGAGAGAGTTACTACTATTTGTTAAAATTGGGTTGTGGTGGTGGGGAATTTCTCTGACAGCAACACAGCTAATGGATATCGACGCCGCAATCAAGTCATGTTTTTCACCACTAAATCCAACACAATTTAAACTAAAGATTACACTTCATTTCAAAGTAGATACCAAAATCAAAATTTGATTGCCCATTTTCTCTCACTCAAATTGAACTGAAAAATATTCTTTTTTTGTTATTCCAGCAATCATCAACTGATCTTCAAAGCTTGATTAAAATTTAATAATTTATTGATTATGAACACACTTTGTTCAAGATATCGAGTCATCAAGGATGAAATTGGCAATCAATCAATTAATAACAGAGAGAGAACAAAATGCATTTAAAAAAATAAAAATGGATAAAAGAGAATTTATGTAGTTTCTTTGCAAGTAAAAATGTTATACATACAGATAAAAACAGCTACATTACACTCAAAATCAAAGAATAACTTATCTAGCCATATAAAAAAGAAAAAGAAAAAAAAAAAAGTCAATATTTCCGTGGACCAAAAACAAGATTACCTCTCTGAAACAGAGCTGCTGCTGCTGCAGCTGCCTCTATTCTTCTATGTACACTGATTCATGGACATCAAGAATTACTCGCAACCTCGGCGGCGCGTTGCCGCATCATTTCCATCACAGCAGCCCTTCTTCGAGAATCAGACTGCTGTTGCAACCTTCTCACATGCTCCTTCAAGTCTCTGCATCATTTTTGAATGGTTTGTTTATTTATTGTGGTGGATGAGGTGATCGTACAAGTCAAGCCAAGGTTTGTTTTGTGCGTACCTGCATCGGGGCACGCTGCATTCGGATTCTTTGCATGCCCGAGCGTGAAGCTGAAGGAGGTACCACATTTTCTTACACAGGACACAACCTCCAGAAGCACGTACTTTGCAGAGCATACCGTGCCGGAAAAGTCCCTTCACCTTCCGACAATTTGGATATTGGCATTGTGGAGAACGACATTGAGAGGCATGCACCAGGAGATCAAGCATTTTCCTCAACTGCAAGTTCAAACAATACACGAATTGTCACGTAAACCACCAAATAAACGAAGCCTCTTCACTTAGATTGCTGTGGTTGTGCAAAACATTCGCGTAATCAGTTAGTTGTGGCGTATTATGTAAGATGAGTTGTAAGACTTGGATGCTTATCCAATTAACATCTGTGCTTACAAGATGCATCATGGATCAATCATCCTAAGCAATTAAACTCCTTAAAAAAACATAAGATAGCTGATTTACTGGTAATGGAAAACAAGATCACATTTAGAGCAAATGAAACGGACAATCAGAAATGGCGGAAAGCAAATCATTTACCTGGGTTACTCTTATCTGTCGGGCCTCCTTGTTCTGTGCATCACGGTCATTAGAAGGATGATTTGTTAATTTGTGAGGATGATCAATTCCCCCATCCTTCGAATAACATGCATTGCATACATCATAGTCGGGACATGTCTCGCAGCGCCAACCTTGGCCAGTTTCAATATCAAGGTGGCATACATTGCATGTTGTCACAAAAGCTGGAGCAGTAGGATTGTGAAGATGATAGAGGACCATCATTGATGAATGCTTAGCTCGGCGAAGGGTATCATACTGATAATGGTTTCCTTGACAAAGGCTAAGGAAAGCCTGTCTGGTGTCAAAGAATTCACTCTCAAGAATCTCATCTTTGTCTTTAGTATCGTCAGGGACACCATTGATTTCAACCTATCGATTCATAAATCAGGTACTCAAAATCCAAAACCAATGTGAGAAATATAGAATTTATCAAGTGCGGAAAAGTAAAGGTCACCATATAATGGACTTACAGGATATAGTGTGTGCTTGTCCTTCTGGTTGATAGGATGTCTTTCCCTGACCTCGCGTTTTCTCTCAGCATCATAGCACCTGAAAAGAGAAAGTAGGTTAAAATCCTGGAAATAATTAGTGCACCACTGCAGCCCCTATATATTTGCTCCAGAAATTGAGGTTTACTATGATCAATACTCAATACAACTAGCTCATAAGTTGCCAACTCTAAGAAGAATAACACTGTTTGGTATATGTTAAAAATTTCTCACCTGTCGCAGAGCTGGAAATTTTTGCACTGTCTGCAAACCCAAAGATTTCCTGAAAACATCAGGATGCAGCAATGTGTGCACGCATGCTGTAAGTGGACCATGATAAAATCTTCCTTCATTGGAAGTATTGTCTCGCCCAGCTAAGAAATGAATTGCATTAGTAAACAAGAAATTCAAGCAACAAGCACGACTTTGACTTCAATAAGTGTTGGTTGAAGAGTCGCACACAAAATTAAGCAAGGATATATGAACCAGCATTACAATCAAAATAGCAGACGCAGAAGATGTTTTGTTGTCATAAAATATATAGATGATTAGGTTATAGC
This sequence comes from Plectranthus barbatus, assembly GCA_026898455.1. Lineage (NCBI taxonomy): Eukaryota > Viridiplantae > Streptophyta > Magnoliopsida > Lamiales > Lamiaceae > Plectranthus > Plectranthus barbatus. Next base: position 126,019 of record JAPKLW010000385.1, on the reverse strand, counting down.
ACTTGCAGAGAACGAAATATGAAACAGAGGAAATTACTTTATGCATCAACAGCAGATCCTTCGATACATTGCCAGAAAGATCTGTTTGGCCAGACGCCTTGAGAGCTCTTTTGGTAATATTTTTCTTTAATGTCCCCTTTTTATGTTGTTTTCTCCCATCCTCTTCTTGTTGCAATTGGAAGATCATGTCTTCTGCAGCACCAGGCCAATAATCTCCATCAAAGTATGGCAAACTAGTCGCAGTTACCTTTGCTCTACATTCACCGGTAGTGACGAAGAAATGATCATATAGATTAGTAAGTTCAACCACAATATTTTCCTTAGCAGCTTTTCTCAACATGGCAAGATACCTGAAACCAAAAATATGATCCAAGTAAAATAGTGGAAATGTATTAGGCTACAAGCAGGTAACCCATGAAATCAGTATCCTCATAACCATAAAATATTGAAATTACCATTCCCGAAGTTTATCAGACTTAGGAGTCTTCTGAATCTCAGGGTGGCAATACAAAATGTAGTCTTCTCCCTTCAGTGGAGGGCAAGCCCAAATATAGCAGCTTGTGAAACCACGCTTCTTACAGTATTCCAAGTAGCCAATCTGAAAAGGAAGAAATATACTTGTTAGCTTATGCGAACAAAAAAAAAAAGGGAGGGGGGGTTTCTAGCAATACATAGCTACAGGAATGATTACACATAAAAATGATCCAGAAACTTGCCAAAATTTCATGGTACACAAATGTACGAAGAGCCTCTCCTGTCACTGCCTTGACCTCAGGCCTGAAATACTTAACAGAGTCCAAGTAAGAAAGGTAGACCCGGCGGTGATTGGGTTGTTGGCACTCTGATCCGAATTCTTGGACATACATGCCAAACAGGCATACTTCAACACCTTCAATTTTTTGAAATAATAATACAACCTGGAACATCGAAAAAAGCATTAAATAACTATAAATGACACAAATTTTCACACCAGATGACTTTTCCTTTGTTACACAAAAGATACCAAACTAAGTTAAGTCAGCATATGAAAATTCCTTTACAGTTTGGTTACCCAGCATATCATAAACCACACATGGACAAATAAATTGCGAGATACTAGCAACCTGCTTAGTTCTGTACAGATCTTGGGTGTCTAATGTTTAGAAAAGTGAAAATCGTTATCAACTTCCAATCACAGCCTCCATGTCTTTTTAGAAGTCAGAGGGTAAAAAATAGAAGGCTAAATAATTAACAGTGTGACACTCCGCCAATTCTTTAACATGCTATTAATAAGCTAAAAGAACTAAACAGGTATCCAAACTCTAGGTTTGTCATGTCTCGATAGATTCTTGCACATAGCACACCTTAGACTTGTACGGGAACTCCAGTGGATAATTTTCCTCCTGAAAAATTTCAAGAAATTTTGGTTTAACTTCCAACTTCTTATCAACTGATGACACCACTCTTACAACAAGTGATTCTGCTCCTGGGACCTGGCAAAGTAACAATAATAATCATATAAATTGGAATCACAAAAATAAAAGGACAAAATAAACTTCAAAATACACTAGGCCTCATTGTAAAAGTAAACCCCCGCCCCCCCCATCCCAATACCAAAAAAAAAAAAAAAACTAAGATTATCTGGTCAGATTAGTAGTAGGTACAGAACGAGAATTTTGATCTATGTTTGGAATCATTTTATTAATACAGAATTTTTCACCGATGGGAATTGTTATAAAGTTAGACATATTAGCAAGCATCTTCTGACTGGGAATATTTTAAAAGAGCAAATCTCACATCCTAATCTGAAATTATGTGCCTACACCTTCAGCACCTTCAGATATTAGCTTATGCAGTTAATTTCCAACCACATAAACAAAATTAAAAACACTACTCATGTTGAAGCATTACATAAATAGTAGGATAACTCATTCAGGCTTTCCCCTAAAAGAAGTATCTCTCAGCTAATTTATAATAAATAAAAATCTCAATAATGAAATAGACACATTTTAAACAAAAATCTAATCATGTGAACTTCCAGATTGGAACAGTAAATGCACTAAATATAAACAAAATCAGATCACCTCATCATAACTTTTTCCTTGAGCCCTAGCTCTATCCAGCCTTTCTTGCTTCAGTTTTGCAAATAATCGTTGCTCCATGTGATCACTCAAAATTGTTCTAGGCAAATCCTTCGCTCCTAGAACAGCACTCTGCGGTAATGGCACGCGTTCCCCTCTTTCAATTTCCTCTATATAACAATTTGGACATGTATATTCAGCTTGTCCACCATCATTTCTTTTACCATTGAACAATGCACAAATTTGATGCTGCCAAGCTTCACACTTGTCGCATTGAACCCACTGCATACAATACATTTTCAGTAAATCAAAAGAAAATTTCTCATGGGCAAAACAGAACATAGTTAAGCACATATAATATACCCATTCTTCAGTTTCCTCATCATTTTTCTTTTTCTCCATCCTTGCCTTTAGAACAGCAGTCCCATCAACCACAATAGTGTCTCCACGGGCCTCATTATAACATGGGATACAGAAGTAATGACGAGTTTCACCAGCTCCAAAGGTATAAAACATAGCATTCCTTTTAATGCGGGCACCACATGGTGTACAATAGGTAGGCGGCGGTTCAAAGCTTAGCTTCTCAACTGCACACAACTGGCAAGAATTTTCACTCATTGAACGCTCCATTGCCTGATTCTTTTCTGCTTTTGATTTGCTCTGTGTAGTAAAAGATGAATTGTAATTTCAGCAGATTGGAGAACCATATATAAGAAAAGATTCACATACGTCAAGTTTCATAATAAGTAAATGTACTTAGATCAACTAAAGAAACTCCACATATTTGGACCTTTTTCCAATACCAAAGAGTTGAAACATCAAAATAAAAGGCTGAATACTAACAGAAACAAAAGAACCTCAAAAGAAGAAAGAATCAGTAGAACAACCACGAAACCATTGTATGAAATCATGAAACTGAAGAAGACAATTTAGATTCAAAAAATGAAACCAGAAATAGATGAAGCATAACACTAAATGTCAAGTGACTATAATAGCTAATAAAACATGCTCTAGCATCTATACAGTTGGTCATCTAAAAGCCAAAACAAGTTTACAGTATAATTCATACATTTCACTTTTCCACAAATATGAGGGTCAGTCTGAGATTTCCACATTTCTTGGATACTGCATGCTAAGTTAAAATCATATGGTAAAGATATAATCAATGTAAAAGATGCTTCCATAATTAAATCATAATCAGGGCTCATAAGGGCCATGGAATGCATTCATGCAGCATGTCTGGAGCAATTTTATCGATCAGAAAAGGAATGTACTGCAGATAAGTTAGACACAAAAGGAGAGTTTAAACTGACCTGGCCAACCCACTGTCTTAGACCTATAATATGTTGCCGGACTTGTTCAGGCGTGAACAACTCTGTCATTGATACTCCCTTAATTTTTGGCTTCCCAGACTTGGATGTAGTCTCGGGAGGTAATGAAGGATTTTCCATCTTAGCTAGTTCCATTTCCTTTTCAATCTTAACAACCTCATGTGCACCAGATCCAATAGGATTTCTTGATGCAATAGGATCTCTTTCAGGCTTTTGGGCATACAAATCATCCAAGTAATCCTTTTTCAATTCATTATTCCTAGAATTCATCTGTCCAACACTTCCAGGAATTTCCGTTTTCACTTGAGTCATTTCGGGCTTCATAGGAATATGAGAATCGTGTGAATTCTCAATGGGAGAATCATTTACAGCAGAAGCCACTGCAACAGGAATTCCATTTTCAGAGACCACAGGCTGTGACACTGGTTCAATTTTCATGCGTTTAATGGAAGGTTGCAGATCGGTGTGAGTTTCAGTCATCACAGGGCTTGTCTTAGACATTGACCTTCCAGATATCTCAGCAGTATCATATGATTTACTGGAACTATTGACAGAATTAGGAACCCCAGCATTGCATTCAGAGCGAGCAAATGCCTTTAGTTGCGCCTGTTGCACATAACTCTTCACAGGAATACAGACAGGGCAGCTTGCATCACAACAGCGTCTATGATGATTGATTAAAACTCTAGTAGCACAACAACGCTGGTATGGGCACTGAAATACATTGCAATGTTCCATATGTTTCAATAGCTTTTGAACTGTCAAGCAGTTAGGCTCTTGACATTTTCCTTCTGGAGCTGGACATCGACGAGCATGCCGCAAAAACAAAAGCCATCTCTGTTGGTTCTTGAATTGTCGTTCACGAGTGCCATTATTAGATCGGTACATAGTGTTGCTTGCACTCAGAGGCTCTGCTGATCTAGAAGCATCTGATTGACCTATAATCGATTCTTCAGATGATAAATTATTTAATTGAGCTACATCTTGGTCTGCTAATCTATGCTGAAATTCATCTTGCACATTTTGATCCTGTCTGAGTATCCCTGATACATTAGGCGTATCTTGGGACTTGGAATACCATTGATCCTGCAAGGCAGCATCTGGTTGAATTCCACCAGGACCACCACCAAAATCAGTCTGGGGATTAGCAAGCTGTTGTGGATGCATCAACTGTTGCATCTGTTCTGAAGATTGAGTGAGTGATGAAGTCACATCCTGCAGTCCAGATGGATGGGACAACAACTGCACTCTAGAACGGTCTTCCATAGAGTTCTGCTGGAACTGACTGTGCATATCAGAGAAATGAAAGGGGTCAGAAACTTGTGATTGCATACCATCGTTACGATTCTCTGTGCCATTCCCAGACATCATCTCAGAAACCATATTTGTTTGGTGAGATTGACCAAAAGTATCATTCTTTAATGCAAGCGGGTTCTGAGTTACCCTTTGTTGGACCTGATTACCAACAAGTTGCTGGCGCTGATATTGATGAGACTGTTGTTGTAATTGTTGCTGTTGATGAGAATGGGAAAGATTTTCTCTAACTGAATACTGTGATTGAAAGTTCATTTTTTCTGATTGATCAATTAGCTGAGGCTTCATAGTTGTCCCTTGTTGCATACCGTGTACATTTGACTGACTATTGATCATCATAGGAGAGTTTGTCTTTGGCGCAGACTGCATGGATACAGCATTCAAGCTCTGATTGTTCATCACTGATCCAACTGATGATACAGGAACAAACATGTTTCCAGACCCCGAAGCCTCAGAAGCACTAGTTCCATATCCATCACCTATCACACAAAATACCTTGCAGTGAGAACAAAATTGAAGAGACCAATTGAGATCAGAGTTCTTATTGTTGAACATCCTCGTGTTCCACAATTCACAACATATCACATGCAAGCACGGAAGAGAAGAGAAAATCTTGAAGAGAGAAATGTGTACCTTGCATTATTGGTCGCTGATGTTGGTCAAAATGTTGGTGCATGGGCTTGGTGGAGTTCCCATATACTGTTCCTGATAGATAGCCCTCATTTGTTCCAGGACCATTCATCATGGACATATTGTTGTTAGCCATCATGCCCAGCCCACCATTTGATAACCCATAAGACTTCTGCTGCAGAGTAGATCTAATTCCCCCACCCAAGTGCCCCCCAATGTTATGTAGGATACGACTGTTCTGACCAATAGCACGCTGCTTTTGCTGCATAGGTTGTGATACAATGGAAGATTCACCGGCTTGAAACGCACTCACATTATTGGGAGATTCCATATTCATGAATGACTGGTTAAAAGAATTGTTATTCGCTTCATTATTGTTGGAATTATTAAATCCAGGAGTAGGCATCATTTGACTGGCCATCCTTTGAGAACCCATGGATGTCACCATGTTTGTTACCCCAGAACTGACAGAGAAAGTGGAAGATGACTGTTGATATTCACCAGACAAAGCTCCTAAAAAATAAGCAACATGTGAGATAAGAGTGCATGGGCAAGTCAAAATTAATGCCATAGATCAGGAGACTAGAAATACCACCAGACGAACTAAAAGTACCGCCGTGCATATGGCTGGAAGATCCTTGACCAGCTGGCATAAAGTTCCCAGAATTGGCACTGCTTTGTCCAATTGCATTGGAGCTATTATTAACAATAAATGAGCTATCTACAGATTGAGTCCCAGTCATATTAGAATTTCCAGTTTGTTGCAATCCAGGAGTTGGAATCATTGTACCAATAGAGGGAGAAGAATTAGCATGAGAAAACTGCTGGTTGTGATTACTCATAGGCAGACGTTTAATCAGAACATGGAGACGATTCTCAAGAGTTGCTAGGTTCAAGTACTCATCCTGACAAAAGAGAGACCAGAGTAGGTAAAAAAAATAATAAAAAGTAGAACATGGATTTGGATAGCTCCTCTATGACACTTCCGAACACAACCCAGAGGAAAATGAAGCTTAACTCTAGTAAATAAAGCTTAGATACACCAGACAGCATTTTTACACACATGTTAACATGAGGAGTGTATATTGTATGTTATTCACAAATATAGCATTTCATTCTAAATAATAAACAGAAAAAAATATATAAACCAGTAAAAAAGCAATGTCAATAAAGGAGAAAATGCAACACACCGTCGTCCTGGCACTTTTGAACAAAGCCTCTTCTAAACGTTTCACTAAATCAATCAATTTTTTACTGGGCACCTCGTGAGATTGTTGACGCCGTTGCATAAGAAATTCCCATCTGTAAAAGAGCAAAACTACAACTTTAGTAGCACTTAAAAATAAGAACAGTGCATGAAGTGATTTCTAGCACTTAATTCATACAATAAGAAAAGATTAATGATTTTACTGCTTCTATCAAATCAAAAGTCACAACATCAAACATGGAGGAAACCCATACTAGTTAACTATGGTAATCATAGCATCTAAGTATTTCGACATTAATAATGAAAAAACTTACATCTTTTCTTGCATATATCTGCGTGTTTTCACATATTCAGGATCTGTATTCTGAACACTACGGTGCATACTAGGATTTTGCATTTGATTAGGAATAGGATTTCCATTTTGCTGTGGTAGCCCGGGCAACATGGTACCAGCTTGGTTTGGTACCTGCCCCGAGATCTGCCCAGTATGATGTGTTTGCAGATTCATTATTTGTTTAGATCAACAAATATGAGGTCCAAGCACCATGTGGAAACCATTAAGAACTAGTCCACCAACTGCAGCTCTAAAGAGTCAAACCCTCACTCATACAAAATGGAAAGCTATTGCCAAATCAGACCAGAGTTCCTGTAAAATTAAGCTCATGAGATCAAATGAGAGCTCAAAAAAACATAAAACAAAGTTCAGTATACTTGTCGCGTTTGAATGAACAATCGTACTACATCAGAACTTTGAACATAGTACCGCCACTTACGTTTCTATTCAACACTCAGTTTTACGTATTTAAATGTGCCACAATTTCCGGAATACAATACCACACATCTCAAGAAACATCAACTAGGTCACATAAAATTCAAACTAACAGAAGCATCTGATTTGATTTAAATTAATAAGGAGTGCATGGGAGCAAATGTTTTTTACCCGCCTTTTCTGGAAGCAGCTTCTTTATTTCGAAGATTATCCCTTGAGAGGAATGTGATGGTCTTGGTGGTGGCATGTGCCACTTGGCTGGATACCCGGAAGAGATAAGTTCAATCTTGAACTGATAACTACTTGCCGGAGACTCTAGTAAGCATTAACATATACAGCGCATATATGTCAATTGATTGAGCAAGAGCAAGATCAAGATTCAAGAAATAACAAAATTAAAAGCTCACGAAATCTAGTTGTCCATAATCTTGATCACATTCATAACATCATAAACAAATCATCAGAATCAAATCCCCGAATTCAAATCAACTGAAAACAGACGATCAAGCTAAAATGCATAAGATTCTACTAGGGTTTAATCAAATTGGGGAAAATAATTTCGATTATCAAATTTGACCAAACAAGAATTGGGATTCAAATTGAAGCTACTGTTGAAGTCAATTGATTTTCAAATCCATCAAAACTCTAAAAGAAACTGACCTACTGAAAATCAATGAGGACGCGCGCGACAAATAGAGGCCGATGTGAACAATAGATTACACGAGTAATCAATTGAAAGCAGAGTAACGGGCGATGGCGGCGCAGAAGATCGAACGACGTCGTTTGTGGAGGCGGTGGAGAACGGTGATTTGGGGAAGAAAGGGATTGATTTCGGATATGGGTATTTTCGTTAATTGTCGGACTCCAGTGCACGGCAATTTTCCTTTCTGGTAGTTTACTATATTAGCATTTGGCCCCATATCTAGATATTTCTTACCAATTGACCCCGTTACTCTCAGTTTTTTTAAAAAAACTCTCAGTTTAAATTTAACCATGTATTTTTACTAAATTTATGGAGTTTATAATATAGTACCGAAAGTTAATTTAATTGTACGTTTAGATCTTCAAGATGAATTCAGATTAGAAAGACAATTTTTTTTTTAATTCAAATATTAAAGGATTATAAAATCCTGGATGCAGACCTTAATATCAGTACTGAATTGTTAATTATATAATTTTGTGGGCCAATAATTTAACATACTTCTTTTAAGTCTTTAGTTTAACTATTAAAAAAAGTATTTCTAATTTATGTCCAAAAGATAATTTAATTATTAATTTATGATACCAAAGATAAATTTTCAATTAAAGACCTAAAAATTTCAATCCACATCCAAAATATTATAAATTCTCAATCTAGAACCTCAAATATGAGGTATAAGATTAAAAATTTAAGGATTTTTCAAATTCTAAATTGACTAATATTTTTTGAATCATAAATCGACAATCACTATCTTTTAGTTCTTGATTCCACAATACTCCACTATTAAACTATTTTTCATGTCTTTAATTCATAATATTGTATTTATATATTAGTATTGTTTTGTCTATATAATCTATTTTCTTACTTTTTTTTATTAGGAGAAGATAGTAGAAAGAATAATTGTAAAAAGCAGTCCCAAATTTCTCTTTACAGCCGTAAAATTAATTTAAATATTAATATAATATTTTAGGACCATTATATTCTTACAGCAACAATTATTTCAAATTTTCAATAATTAAAATACACCCCCCATATTTCTCGTCTTCATCTTCATAACAACATTTAATGCGCAAAACATACATTAATTTTGTCTATGTCTATAACTAGGTCAGTTTTTTTTTTCTTTCCTGATACACTTTTGTTATATTTCATAGATTAACAAGATAGAAATGGGAAAAACTTATTTTCATTCATTCAACTGAGCTAAGAAAACAAAACCGAGAGTATTTATACGTGCATGTACGACCAACCCTACACACGGTTCCATGCACGTGAGAGTGTAAAAACTAAAAAGGCAAGAAGCGTGAGAACGTTTATTAAATAAAAACAAATAAACTTCTTCAATATATTCTTCAATCTTCGAACTCTTCCATGCATTCACGTACTGATCATCCTCATGCGTCTTCAACCTTACTCTCTGGAGATTTCATACGCCAACAACTTTCGCCTCTTTTATACTTTTACCTTCACTCCACCTCACCCCATTTTGGGCATATATAGAAAGGGAATGTCATCTCTATTTTCTATCTCCCTCCTCCATATAGAAGCCACCTTTTATATCTCTCCTATCAGCCTTCCAAATTCATCAATCTCTTTCTAATCCAATCATTATCTTTTTTAATTTATAATTCAATTTCAACTAAAAACCATCCAAATATATAGATGAGAGGAGATTGAAAAAATTGAACAGTTTTTGTGATATCGCCGGTAGAGAAAGTAGTTGGAGCACAAATTCATCAATCTCTTTCTAATCCAATCATTATCTTTTTTAATTTATAATTCAATTTCAACTAAAAACCATCCAAATATATATATGAGAGGAGATTGAAAAAATTGAACAGTTTTTGTGATATCGCCGGTAGAGAAAGTAGTTGGAGCTGCACGGTGAGTAATAGCACCATTTAAGAAAATGATTTGAATAGCTAACTGTATTTTATAACATTTTAAATAATCGAGGTTATAAGAATAAAATAATCTTAAACAATATTTTATTTCTCTAGCCCACAAGGATCAGAGTTAGTTTGCACAGCAAATGATTGGAATGTTTACATGCGGTCGCAGTGGCCTTCAAGTTGGTTGTTCTGTACCAGCTTGGGTTCAGAAAAATGGTTATTTGATAGGTCAAGATATTACATAATCAAATTACAAGTAATACTCCAACACTTGATGTGTTAGATTTTAAATTCAGTGCTGAAAGCTTAAAGAATGCAGTAAATAACAAGGATTTATAGAGGTTTGGATCAAATCATCCTACGTCCTCTCTTCAGACGCGCATTTGGAAGCACTAACTGTCACTTAAAAATATCTCAACGGTTTGTTGCTAGCTGATGAATGCCGCATCCATCGGTCCACTAGCTCACTCGCCAAGTCCTTTGCAATCAAGAGTTTCTTCATGCTTAAAGCGTGGACACACCACCTGGCCTTCAAACTGGACGTGAGAGTTTGAGTTTCTCTCAGGAACGTTAATTGTTGGTATACACTCGTCATAATTGCCACTGGAGAAGTGACAACTCCAAGATATTTTCTTACTCGGAGAGTAAGATAACAGAAGTATCTATTGCTAAAAGTACAGAGTCTCGTGTTCAATAAACAACACAGGAAGCTGATATAATTAGCCTGATAGCTTTTGAATATGAAGTTGGTAGCTTTCGAGAAATAGGCAGAGAAATAAGAAGTAATTTAAAGATTTCAAGGCATTAATCTTGTTGGGAATTATTCCTAAAATCTCCCTTAGGACTTATTTGTAAAAGGTTTGGTTGGATCAAACCTTATTTAGTTGGTCGATCATTTGCTGAAATCTAGAGAGTCTAACACAACTTGTAAAGTCCTGTATAAGTTATACATTGAGTTGTAATAGACTAGTATGCTGAGAAGATTTCCTAGCAGACATAAAGCAGTTGATGTCAGCAGTCTACTCGCAATCTGCTAGAGAAACAAGTCAACAAAAGATCACTAGCGAATGGCTGAAAGCAAGCCAGACAGAATGCTAAGGTGTTAGCATTCGGACCTTTCAGCAACGAAGTATAGAGTCTGAAACAAAAGAAGTCAAAGGATCGAAGACAGTAAAAGGCTTCAGCAACTCCTAGCATAACAAAGGGCAAGATTCAAAAGCTGAAGACGGACTGCCACTCTGACAAAAAGGACACACAAGGGACGAGACTTTCCCTAAGTAGTTTGGAAAGTACATCTCTACTTTAAAAAGTGTTCTGACGAGTTAATCCATTCTTGGACAAAGAAGCCGTTGTGTCTAACGGGTATAGAGATTCAAGTTTTGAATCTCCAGCTATAAAAGGCAGATTCCAGGACTGGATCGACTACTGCTTTTACTACTTTGACAACCGCTTCAATCACAATCTATTCAAGTGTGAGATTCATTTGACAAAGCGAACAAGAAAAAGTAGTCAGTTGAGAGCTCGTGATACAAAGCACATTCAAAGCCCTCAACAACCAAGAGTGTCTTCACATTCAATATCTGACACTCAGCCGTGAAGATTCTTGAATCTTTGATAAGAATCTTCAATCATTGGGATAATCTCTTTACTAGGAATATCCAACAGTCAGTCTTGAAAAGGATTAACTCAGACGGGCGTTAGCTGCATACTTGTTAAGTTAAGAGGCAAACTATAAAAGCCTCATTTGCGAAGGACAAGTTTTACGAAGGTGTGCCCTTGACTTGGCCGGAGCTGTGATCAGAGAAGTTCAGACTCACGGAGGATAGCTGTTAAGTAGCCAGGCCGAAAGCTCACTGCCTATTTAACTGGAAATGCGATTCCTTGTAATCTGTATACTATTCTAGTAAAATTCTTAGCGTTTCGGCTAAGGAGTGGACGTAGATCTATTTGATCGAACCACTATAAATCTTGTGTCCATTTACTGTTTTATTACTTTACTGTTCCAAGATTGTTTTTGAAACCTAGCAACTCTGTTGCTAGAGTATATCTGAAATTATACCTAAGTGACCACTTGAGCTAAGAAACATTTTTTGAACATTCATAAGTGCAAGAGACTTTAAACTATTTCGCTGCATTTAGTGTTAACTTATTAACACGACGACTCTGACATTTCGGGACCAACAAGTGGTATCAGAGCAGGAGGTTGAAAAACCGACTGCTTCTGAGTCGCTTAAGACCAGATCCGCATTTTCCTTGCACTTTTACCTGTTTATCTGTGTTTCACTTGTTTAGCTCAGGAGACAAGATGTTGAATCACTCTCTTGGAAAGTACAACAGGGAGAACTTTTCAACATGGAAAAAGATGGCCTTAATACAGCTTCAGAGCATACACCCAGAAATGGTTGAGGTACTTGAAAGAGGTCCCATTAAAATTATGAAAGCTAACACTTTTATAGGACCTGTACTCGAACCCGCTGGAGGAGCTGATGAAGGAGACCAACCTAAACCCCCAAGGCCACAGAGACCCCAAATGGTTGAAAAACCTTTTGAGGAATACACAAGTGAAGACAAGAAAAGAGCTCAGCTGGAACATGTTGCAAAGAAGCTAATCCTTGACTCTCTACCAAAGCTGATGGCACAAAAAGCTTTGGAGTTTGATACAGCTAAAGAAATGTGGCAGTATGTTTGCGAGTCTTCCCAGGAGACAGACCAGATGAAACGCAATAAACTGCAGGTAGCTGTTGACAAATATGAATCTTTCTCTATGAATGCAGGTGAATCCATAATGGCCATGGAGGAACGATTTAATACCATCATTGGAGAGCTGAATAATCTTGGTAAGAAATATGAGAATGGGGAAATGAATCACAAGATTATCTCTAAACTATACCCCAGAGATGACTGGTTTGTTAAAATGACTAGTCTAAGTGAGAAAGATCTCAACAAAATGTCCACATCCGAGGTATTTGCTCAGTTAAAATCTCATGAATTTATAATACAACAGTCAAAGAAGAATGAAGCTGCAGTAGTACAATCCGCTGCTAGCTCAGATGATGTAGCTTATTTTGTCAAAAAGGATTTCAATAAGTTTAAACAAAAGAAACCATTTTACAATCAAGAAAGATCTGTTTCTATAACCCAATCAAAGGAGGTTGCTACAACCTCTGGCTCTCAGTCTACTGATCTTAAGATCAGTGAACTAGAAGAACAGATGAAGAAACTTCAGAAGATGCTGATGGAGGCTAAAGGCGAAAAGGAAACAAAGGAGACTCAGCAGTCACCTTCTCATGCCCGCTCAGCAGAGCGAAAGCCTAGGACTTGTTTTGAGTGTGGTTCTCCAGACCACTTGAAACATGACTGTCCGAAAGTCAGCAGAGAAGAAAGGGAGCGGCTGAAACAAAGATTTGAAAGACGTGCAGGCAATGCAGTCAAAAGAGCCCTCCTAACCAGGACAGAAACTCAGGACATTCCTGAAAATGATGAGGAGTACTACCTATCCTCAGTTGAAGAAGATGAAGAAGCCATGCTAGTTCTGATGGCAGACGTCGTGGAAGATCAATTTGCTGATGCAGATGCTGATCAGAATGCTGAAATGGCTTTAGCAGCCGAGAACAACGAGGTAATTTCAGTAAACATCCCTAGATTTGTAACCTTTGATGATTGCGAGAATCTCACTTTAGATTCTGAGGAAGACTATCTCATGAAGCTAAGTGAAGAATTCTCTAAAATGTACGAAATTAAAAACGTCATTGTAGGAGAAAACATCTCACTGAAGTTAAAAGTTTCAAATTTGACCGAGGAAGTCGAAAGACTAAGGTCTGCAAGTGAGGAACTTACAAAAATGAAAGCCGAATTTTCAATGCTCTCTGAAAATTTCAAAATTCTTGAGAAAGAAAATATTTTGCTGAAAAATAAACCAAAAGAAAATTGCATTTGTACCTACACGACTAGTCAAGCTATTCTGAATGCTGCAATTAATCAACAAAAGCACTACAAAGATAGAGCTGGTGTTGGTTTTGATCGCTATGATAAAGGAAAATCTTCTAAGCAGAAGATTACTCAGTTTATCTCTGCTGGAAAATTCATCCTTGGAGAAAAACTGAAAGAAAAGGAATTTGCTGAAATATTCATTAGCGATTCTGTGAAACCTCAGCAGAATGCTAGGACATCTGCTAGGGAACCTCAGCAGAGGTACGATATAACCCAGCAGAATCCTAGAATATATGCTAGGGAATCACAGCAGAGGTGCGTTCTACCTCAGCATAATGCTCGAGTGTCTGCTATGAAACCTCAACAGAGGAAGGATAAATTCAAGCAGAGCACGAGAACATATGCTTCGCAATCAAGATCAGCAGAACCTAGAAGGATTGCCGAGCAGTATGCATCTACTGCCAGGACAGCAAGATCTTCATTTCATACAAACAAGCATGTTAATTACAATGCTGTAAAGCCCCCTCATAATGCATATACACCACATAGGCAGAACACCTATGTAAGGCCTAAGTCCAAAACGAATTTTCTCAAAAGGACAATGAAGGCACAACACACTACCACACCTCATCCTCAATCTAAGTATGCAAGATTTACTTATCCTAAGGTTGAGAAAGGTATAAAGAGTGATGACAAGAAGAAAATTTTGAAGATCACTCAAATGTGGGTTCCAAAAGGAACAATGACACTTGCTAATCCTGCAGGACCCGAGACTAAACGGGTACCTAAATCCTTATCTTAATTGTCTTGCAGAAGAAGAATCCACGAGTGAAGGAGTCAAGATCTCCAGATGAATGGATTCTTGATAGTGGCTGCTCAGGGCACATGACTGGACGAGCAGACTTATTTTCAGATTTACAAAGCGTCTATGGATCCTCAGTTATTTTTGGTGATAACAGCAGAGGAAGAGTCATTGGAAGAGGATGTGTAGAACAAGATGGAATTCGAATTGTTAATGCTGCTCTTGTCTCAAACCTCAAACACAATTTGATGAGCATCAGCCAACTATGTGAGAATGGATATAATGTTTATTTCATTAACTCTGGCTGTGATATTGTTGATAAGGTTACAGGTGAAGTGAAGCTAAGAGGCATCCGCAAGGGTGGACTATATGTGGTTGATTGGCAAAGTGGTCAACAGGATTCTTGCTTCGTGGCATTTAACAAAGAAGAGACGAGTTGGCTATGGCATAAAAGATTAAATCACTTGAACTTCAAGACAATCAATCATCTAGCCAAACACAAACTGGTTGAAGGACTGCCTGCTGAATCTTTCTGAAAGGAAGGAGTGTGCAAAGCATGTCAACAGGGCAAACAAACAAAGGCATCCTTCAAATCAAATCTAGAAAAGAATACCTCAGGGAGAATTCTTGAACTCCTAAACATGGATCTATTTGGTCCTGTCACACCACCCACAGTTAATAAGAAAATATATACACTTGTGGTTGTTGATGATTTCTCCAGGTATACGTGGGTTCAACTATTAAAGACTAAAGACGAAGTAAAGATCCTGCTACCTGAACTGATCCTCAAAGAACAGAACAACAAGAAAGTTACAGTTAAAAGGATTAGATCATATAATGGAACTGAATTCTGTAATGGAATTCTGATGGACTTTTGTGCTGAGGCTGAAATTCATCATGAGAAGTCCACTGCTAGAACCCCTCAGCAGAATGGACTAGCAGAACGAAGAAACAGAACGCTGAAGGAAGCAGCACGGTCCATGCTTGCTGATTCAGGACTCAGTGGAAAGTACTGGGGAGAGGCTATCATGACTGCCTGCTACACTCAGAACAGGAGTGCAGTTAACGGCAGATTCAACAAAACCCCTTATGAAGTGTATAATGGTCGTAAGCCCTCTATTAAACACTTTCGTACTTTCGGTTCAACATGTTATATCCATAACAATGGGAAGTCTAAGCTTAACACTTTCTCACCTAAGTCTGATGAAGGCATTTTCCTAGGATATGGATACCCTTCTCACATAGGTTATAGAGTGTTAAACAAGACAACTCAACTTGTGGAAATAACATGTAATGTTATTTGTGATGAGTCTACTTTAGTGCACAGGACTGGCAAAGAACAGAGGAATGATAATCATGAGACCAATGATATCCATGATCAATCTCTTCAAAAATCTTTTGAGAATATGAGTATTGATCCGATTAGGTCTAAGACTGATGTCATCCCAGGGGCATCGCACTCAGCAGGTGACCAGACTGCTGACCAGGCCGGTGATACTAATGATCATGCTGAGGCCCCATCCCATATATATCTAAATGAGAATTTAGATGTTGCTGGTATACTTGATGATCGAGAAGATGAAGAATCTACTGAAGACCTTAGCAAAGGAGTTGCTGAGAATCCAATCCTGGTGGAACCTGCTGCTGAAGCTCCAACCGATACAATACCTGCTCATGCCGATCCTATTCATGAAGATCCAGAAGCAGATGAGAAGGAGTACCAGTTGTTCCAGTTGCTGAACCCCAGGAGAATGAAGTAGAAGCTAATCAAAATAATACTCATCAAGAAGGAGAACCAGATGCTGAAATTCCAGAACGTATCAGACCAACATGGCTACGAGCGCATCCTCTAGACAGTGTTCTTGGAATCGTAAATGACCCTATCCTAACCAGACAAGGGAACGACAATGCCATGTTAGCCTGTTACATATCCAATGAAGAACCCAAGAAGGGAGAAGAAGCATTGCTAGATGCAGATTGGGTGAATATCATGCAAGAGGAGCTTGCAGAGTTCACACGCAACAATGTGTGGGAACTAGTCGACAGACCAGAACATCAAAGTGTGATAGGCACTAAGTGGGTGTTCAAAAATAAGAAAGATGAATCAGGTGCTGTAGTGAGGAATAAAGCGCGTCTTGTAGCCAAAGGATATAGACAATGTGAAGGAATAGACTATGATGAAACCTTCGCTCCAGTAGCAAGGCTAGAGGCTATTCGTCTATTCTTGGCATATGCTGCGTACCATGAGTTTGATGTGATGCAGATGGACGTAAAAAGCGCTTTCCTTAATGGCGAGCTCAAGGAGGAAGTTTATGTCGAGCAACCTCCGGGATTTGAACAAGGGAATCAAGTCTAGAGGCTCAAGAAGGCACTATATGGTCTGAAGCAGGCACCACGAGCTTGGTATGGAACGCTGTCTAAGTTTCTATTGAACAATGGATTTCAGAAAGGGAGGATAGATCAAACTCTCTTTCACATCAAGGATGGAGACAACATTCTACTAGTTCAAATATACGTTGACGACATAATCTTTGGATCAAAGAATCAAGATCTATGTGATAGATTCTCTGATCTCATGACTAGCCACTTTCAAATGAGCATGATGGGAAAGATGTCCTATTTTCTTGGATTACAAGTTCATCAATCCAAAGAAGGAATATTCATCCATCAGAAGAAGTATGCTCGTGACTTAATCGCCAAATATTGTCCGGAGAAGACCAAGAGCTTACGCATACCTATCAGCACAACTTGCATTGTTGCTCTCGAAAAAGAAGGAGATGATGTGAATCCTACTCTTTACAGAGGGATCATAGGTTCACTACTCTATCTCACCGCTAGCAGACCAGATATCTCATATGCCGTGGGATTATGTGCTAGGTATCAAGCCAAACCTAAGAAGGCACATTTTGACACTGCCAAGAGAATTGTCCGCTATTTGAAGTGCACAGAAGGATTAGGAATTTGGTATCCAAGAGAAGACAGTCTAAGTCTAAGTGGATATTCAGATTCTGATTTTGGAGGATGTAAGATTGACAGGAAAAGCACAAGCGGCACATGTCAATTTTTAGGACATAAGCTCATCAGCTGGTTCAGCAAAAAGCAGCACTCTGTTGCTATCTCAACCACTGAAGCAGAGTATGTAGCTGCTGCTAGTTGTTGCTCACAAATTCTATGGATAAAGCAACAATTACAAGATTATGGGATTTCTCCTGAATGTGTGCCCATCTATTGTGACAACAATAGTGCCATGTGCATTACAAAGAATCCTGTTCATCACTCTCGGACCAAGCATATCGACATCCATCATCACTTCATACGAGATCATCAGGAGAAGAAAGATATCGATGTTCGCTATATATGCACTGAAGATCAGATAGCAGACATCTTTACAAAGCCACTTCCAGAAACCAGATTTAAAGAGTTATGCTTGAAATTGGGATTAATGGAATTAGATGCTGATGTGGATGAATGAGTCCTAGCTCTCATTCTTTCTATAAGAATATTCTTGAGAGTTGGTTGGTTATTATTATATTCTGGTTGCTATTTCTTCGATTCGTTGAAGATATCTTGACATTATAATGTCATGAAAATAAGAAGGAATTCAAAGTTAGCATATTCACTCTTTTGAAGGACAACAGACTTCAAAATTACAAGAAAAGAGCAGATACATCATCAACTACAATATATGTGTTCACAAAGACTAACAAGGAGTCATATGAAGGCCTAAAGGAGGAGAGCTCAGAGCATTCTTCAACCACAATTAGGGAAGTGAGCCCTCAAATGATAGAAGTCAAATCCCATCAGAGGGATACCTTCAGAGACAAGGTGAGGGAACGACTGCTCAAGCAACCAACTTAGCTGCATGGCAGTTGGCAGAGGAATCCGGGGAAAGAGATCAACACATCTCTTCACTCCATCGAAGAAGAATTCAGCCCAATCAACTTCTGCCCGGTCATCAATGGCCATCATGACCCTCCAAATCCTTGGGTTGAACACATAATTGTCAGCAGGGACGCCAAAGGTGACATTGCTAACAATGTCAAAGATGACCCTGTACTCCTCCTTCAAATGCAAACATGATGGAGTTGGAGAAAAGCCAAAGTTATCAGACTGCCTCCACTCATTCCAGTAGCCGAACTCTGGAGCAGTCAATTGGTGGAAGATATCCATGACGCGAATAGGACCCCGAGGAAGGCCAAACTTCTGAGAAAATAGGGCCGGAGTCCAGCAAACCACTACATCGTCAAAGCAACTCCAAATAGCATCATCATTGGTTTTACTCCTGAAGATAAAGCTTTGGAGAGCTCGTTTCTGATAACGAGTCGGCATCGTAGCAAGAAATTGGGTCAGGCAACTCTCATTAAGAGCTCCCATAACGAAATTGGCAACACGGCAGTCGTTACCATATTCAAAATACAATCCCGATTCATGAAGAATCTGGTTACGAGTGACTGGCAGATCACTAGGAGCAATGGTAATACGATGCATTTTGAAGTTAGTGAAGAAGGAAATGCTATGCAAGGTGGAATGGAGAAGATGAAGTTACAACATACAAGTGCGTCATTATTTATAGGAAGATCATGACTCTATCCATAATGGAACACTCTCCCAAAAGTGTCCTGTCAAATGAATTCAAATTCAGATGAGCAGAAGTCGAGGAGCCTCGACAAAGGGGGAAGCACCACTTGTGTTGATAAGGTTACTTACGGCAAGTCGACCTACCTGGGTATTCTGGCGCTCTATTCCACGAATGCTTAAAGAAGACACCAAAGGATATTCCAAATCCTTTGATTAAGACAGAAATCTGCCGTCTTAAATGATAGCACTTGATAGTAGCTCACAGCAGACACAGGGAGGTTGCTACAGATATCCAAGTCACTCAAAAGACAGCTTGCTGGGACTATAACGCAAGCATATCAGAAACAGAGTATAAGAAGAGATATTATAATATCTCTATTTCTTGGATTTCTTTGAAGACACCATTATTTATTCTGAAAGATGATTATATCTGCTGAAGATTATAGTTCTCTGCTAAAATTGAAAATGCCGAGCAGAATGGTGACAAACAACAAAACATAGTTGTGAAATCTTCTTATATCTTTTCGTTCATCGACAAAATGTCATTACAAAAGAAAAGAGGAAGATTACAAACAAAAAGATCGCTATTCTAGGAGGAAGAAGGCCTGAACGAGAAGAAGTCCGCACTTATAAGATTCGATGGTCCTTCTCCAATCTGAGGGAAGCTCTGCTCTAACAACCAACTAAGTTGCATTCCATTGAGTAGGGGAACGACCGGATAATATTCAACGCAGTCTCGGACGCTATTGTAGATGTATTTCGCCCAGTCTACGTCGGCTCCATCATCAATAGACATCATGAGCTGCCATGTTTCCTTTGAGAAGAACGTGTCGTCACAGTTCTCCCCCATCAACATATTATTTGCCACACGGAAGAGCACCCAATAAGGAGTGCGCAGATCGTACGCAGAGACAGAAAGAGAAAATTCAGACGAAGGCGTTCGTCTCCATTTCTGCCAAGCCGACCACTCAGGGGCAATGTCCGTCACACGATGGTTGAAGACAGACCCGGACCTCTGGGAAGACCGAATCGATGAGAAAAGACGTTCGGTGACCAGTAGATGAGTTTGCCGCGGAAGCGACCGTAAATGCCATCCCCCTCCACAGAGCAATCTTCGATGAATTCCCGAAGAACATCGCCTTGGAAGCGTCTGGGAGTAGCAGTAACAAATTGAGTCAATCCACTGCGATTTAGCTTTGACATGACCGTCTCTACCACCCTTGGATTGTTATCATACAGTGGGTTCAAACCAGCCTCATGTAGGATCTGATTTCGGCGCAATTCAAGAGATTGACCTGGTGAATCCATATTTTTGAAGATTGTATTTCGACAAAGAATTGTTATGGCAACAAGGATACTCACAATCAGGGTATTTATAAAGGGAAAATCATAACTCTTCTCGTCAGAATTGATCAGATTCAAATTACCAGAGTTATTAATCATCTGTCACTCGTCGAATAGGCAGACGCCACAAAAGATCGGTCAAAATGATTCTTGGAATACGCAATCAACGGTTGGAGAAATATACTCTGAAAATCGTCGTTTCATTTGCTAGAGTTGAAATCTCTGCTAGAGACAAGGCCTCTGCTAGCAAATGAGATCTCTGCTAGAGTTGAAGTCTCTACTAGAGACAAGGCCTCTACTAGCGAATGAGATCTCTGCTAGAGTTGAAAATCTTTGCTAAAGTTAAAACCTCTGCTAGCGAATGTAATCTCTGCTAGCGAATGCAATCTCTGCTAGCTAAAGAAATCTCTGCTAGAAATAAGATCTTTGCTAATGGATAAGATCTATGCTAACGAATGGATTTTCTGCTAGACTTGATATCTCTACTAAAGGAAGGTCACTCTGCTACAAACGATATTGGATGACGAAGAGCTCTGCTAATGTAGTATCTACTACGTTTGTGGCAGAATATCTATCTTTGCTACCAATCATCGATCTGCTATGATCTTAGCAGAAACATAATCAGCAGAATTACTACACAGTTGATTAACGAGGTGACTATCAAGAAGATGATCGACATTGTATGCAGTTATATGAGATTGTCTAAATCAAAAATCGACATCATCTTATATACATCATCAAAAACAATTACAACAGAGGATTCAGTCAAAGGGCGAGAAAGGTACAAAGGGATAAAAGTCTATTCCTCGAAGGTTCGAGGGACCCAAGGTGAGATCGGTGCATCTTTGTTCTAACAGCCAACTTAGAGGCATCCCGTAGGGAAGGTGAAGTCGAGGGAACTGCAGAACACTCTGCCGCACTCTTTGAAAGATGAACGACGCCCAATCAACTTGTGCTCGATCATCTATTGCCATCATGACTTTCCAGACTTCACGGGAGAAGATCATGTCATCTGGATTCACTCCCACAATCATTCCACAAACTATCTCGAAGAGGACTTGGTAGCGAGGGCGCAGTCCATATGCTGAAGAAGTAGGCGAGAAGTCCAGATCAGCAGAACGCCTCCATCTCATCCATGATGACCATTCTGGAGCAATTTCATTACTACGATAATCCAACACAAAAATTGGACCTCTTGGCAAGCCGAACTCCGACGCAAAGACATCCACGGTCCATCTAACCAACTGGTTACTGAAGACACCTACAATGGAGTCTCCAATGGGCTGACTTTGTCGGAAGAAGAACTGAAGATGTTCTCTTTGAAACGCATGAGGCGTCAAAGAGATGAACTTAGCCAAACCACAAGCATTAAGACTGGACATAATCCACTCTGCTATATGGTACTCTGCTTCGTATTCATCATACAAACCAGCATCACAGAGGATTCTATGGCGCGGAACGAAGAGAGATTGAATCTGCTCCATATCTTCGTATTGGTAAATTTTTTTGTGAGTAGAAGAATAAGAGTTGCAAGAAGGCGCAACAAATGTATCGCCTGCTTATGCTATTTAAAGAAGAGCCCTTGGTAACTGCTCATCTCAGAAGTCGAAGAGTCGTTGAGTAGGAGTGAAGTAGCATATTAATGCTAAGGTCAAATCGGAGGAGATCATGATCATGCATAAAAAGCAATACCGGAGGTTATTAGGATGATAGCATAACATACGTGGTAGCATCTGCGTACTTTTATTAAAATTGGCTGCTGAAAATCTCACATCAAGGCGTGGGACATTTGCTTCTCATGATGGAAAAATATTTAATGCATCCAGACGGCGGTAACAAATGGGGTTGTGCCACGTCATCCACACTCAAGGTTCGAAGGCCGTGGATATACCCACGATCTGACTCTCAACCCTAGCCGTTGATTCAAATTAAAGTAGAATTCAATCCTTGCCGTCAATTTCTCCTCGTACTCCAAAATCTTCTACACCATATTTAGATTTCAAATCCTCATCAATTTTCAGAAATCGCTCACCCCTAACTCTGAAAAACCCTCTCAAAAATCGTCAGAAAAACCTATTCAACCATGACTTCAAATCAAGATTCTTCAACCTCCTCACACCAAGACACAAATACTTCTCTAAATCCCGAATCATCACCATCCGAGAACTTAGAGACAGTCAATCTTCAACAGGCCTCATTTATCTACCCCTCAACCGCCTGCTCACCTCTGCATGTTCGACATGCACCCGAGTTCACCAGCATTGAGAAGAAGGAGGACATTGATGAGTCCATTCCTTACTACCAATTGGTAACTATGGCCAGACAGAAGAAGCTGTCCACGCATTCAGCAGAAAGGCGACGAGTGGCCCAGATTATGAAAGACAGAATTCTGTATATGCCCCTCGCCAGCAAAAAATTTCCTAAATGGATTTTGAATATCCTTGATTCCGAATTGCTGGTAAAGTATCTCACTGCTGAACCTGATCAATTTCACCCGCATATGGTTGCTGAATTTTATGCTAGGGCTGTTATGAGTGATGATCAGAAATCATTCAAGACATGTGTATATGGGCATATTGTAGAAGTAAATGCTGATTTACTTTCTCGTACTTTTGGACTTCGAAACTATGGAGCCAAAATCTCTCAATATAAGGTGAATGATATAGCCGAAATAGAGAGACGATGGAAGCGTTGGAGGAAGTCAAGAGAAAAAGGGAAATCAAGTACGTTCAAGGTCAACACCTCAATCAACACCTTGACAGAGGAATACAAACTCCTTGCAGAGATTGTAATCAAGATGCTCCAATGTGATGCTGGATCGTATTCGGAGCTCTCTGCCAAGAAATATGCCGTGATGATGGCATTAAATGACAATGTTAAGGGTAATAGGGCTGAATTTATCTTTGAACGCTGGGCAGAACATGCCAAGAAGAATACTCACATGGAAGTGGATGGAACATTCTCTTCAAATGTAAACTTTGGGCTAAAGATTAGTAAACTTTTGGAGATTCTGTTTACCAACACTGGAGTAGATCGAGGAGTTGCACTTCTTTCTACCGACTACATTCCTGTAACAAAACACAAGCCTAAGCCGGTCAACATCAGAAATCCTTGGAAGTTGAAAGGGAAGTCTAATGTAGACAAGAATAAACCTACTTCTCCAGAGGAACCAGATGAAGCTAGTTTAGCATAAGCCAGACTCCAACACTCCATTCCTATTACAGAAGAAGAATTAGCAGTGTTGAAGAATAATGCCGAAACAGATCAATGTTTCAAAAATCTCGAGGAGATTGAGAAGTTAGGAAATCTCCCAGTTGATCAGATCAACGAAATCGTGACTTCGAAGGAAGCAGAACAGCCTTCAACTACTATTGGAACATTGGCAGTTCCAATTCAATCACTAAAAAGAGTTGCTACAAATCCTCCTGCAACTAAGGCAAAGAAGAAGACCAGAAGAATGTTGGAACTTCTGACTGACAAGGAAGTAATGGAAAAAGCAGAGGCAGAAGACAAGTCTGCTAGAACTGCTGACCGAGAGATTACAGCAGAGAACACCTCTGATCCAGACTACATCCCTGAGTCACTCAGCACTGCACATGAGCGCGGTCAGGAAACAAGAAAAGCAAAGAGGAAGCGCATAGCTACTCTAAAGGAAATCGAAAAGAAAGATTACCAGAAGTTCATCAGTAACTTGACATTCGAAGGCAGAGACAGAAACTTCGAACGAGTTAAATCAGCTGCTGAAGAGTTCATGGCACAGAAGAAAGCTGCTAAAGAAGTTAGCAAAGGAGTCAGTACTAGCAAAGGAGACCAGGCTAGCATAATTAATAAAACATCAGAAGAGCATATGAATCATCCATTGGAAGAAAGGCATGATGCTGGAGAAAATCAAATTCCAGCAGAGAATGCAGAAATAGCAGATATGTCAGAAGATGCTATCATAAGGGATGCCACAGAAGATTCGACCGCTGTTCCACCTCATCTAGCAGAAGAAGCTGCGAAGAAAGGAAAAGGGAAGGCTGATTTGGCAGAAGAATCAATTCCACATCTGTCACCTGATCAGCAAATTAACATTGAAGAAGAAGAATTATCAGATACAGAATTCACAAGAAAGCTGGCATCTGGAGCATTCAATGAAACTCACTACCCCCGGGAAAAGGTTCGCAGAAGAAATGATGCAGAATCCAGTGAGATTCGCGATGTTGAAGATCAAGTTGGATCACTCATCAATTCTGGTTCATCGAAAGGAAAACCAGACAAAAATATGTTAGCAGGCCTGCCGGTGCAGACACACCTCACAGAACATCCGCAAGAAACACTCGTCGGTAATCAATCTGCTAAAGAGCAACTAGGTGCTGAAATACTTCAACTAGAAGAAGATGATTCACACCTCACTGAACCTGAATCATCTTGCATCTCTGAATCTGACTCAGGTGGAGAAGCTGAAGAAATTTACAATGCAAAGTTCTTGAGGAAAGAAACCACAGAATCCGAGGCTATTCTTCGAGTACCCCTCAATGGGCTACCAGGACGTCGCTATGGTCTCCGAAGGATTAGTCAATGGTGTGCAAAGGTTCATCCCGAAGATATACCTAATTCCGATCTAGGACCTATGGCTGAAGAAATAGAGCAGTTTGTTGATTCTGAAATAGAGAGAGCCATAGCAGATCTATTCCACAGTGAGTTGGGTGAGTCAACACCTGAAGGACGCCTATTAGCAGAGGAGTTCCGTCGGTGGAAGAAGTTTGATTATATTATGTATCAACTCTGCTTCGAAGAGAGGATGATATGTATTGCAGCTAAAGGATTAAACTTCTGGAGATGTGAGGAACGTTGGTGCTTTGATTGGATTGATCAAGTTCGAGGGATGAAACAATTCTCGGATAAGCAAGTGATGTGCAGACTTCAAGCCATCCGAGAACACCGTTCCCTCTCGCAAACTGCTGGATTACCCAAGTCCACTTTCGTACCTGATGGATACTCTGATGCTAGAGTCGAATTGTCCAAACGACAGGCAAAAGCTGCTGTCGCATACGAAAAACGTCAGTTGGAATATGAATCTCAACAAGAGGAGCGTGGGAAGGCTCGAAGAGAGGCACTGGCCACTGAGCGTGATGCTCTGAGATTCGATTATCGAGATAAGATGATAGCTAAGTTTTTGGACATTGATATTCAAGACATAATTGAGGAGGCTCAGAAAGCTGAAGCTCTGATTGTCCAGGAAACTGCACAAGTTTTGGACGCAGCTCATCGGATATTGCATGAGGAATTATGCTATCAGGAGTATGTTGCTGCAAATTCAAGTCATAAACAACAATCAACTAATCCAACGAGTCAAGAACTCGTTATGACTACTTCCTTCCATGCCTCTCCTATAACATCCCAGCAGATACCCTTCCCATTAACTGCGGAAATAGCTGAAGCCTTCAACTCTTATTTGGAAACAGCCATTGATGGAAGAGTAGAAGCGGCCACCAGCCATTTGAGAAGAGAAGTTGATGAGATACGGGGTGATGTATCTCATATACAAACAGAGGTCGCTGAAAGCAAGTCAGCTATATCTGAGAACAGGACAAGTCTAGAAGTTGTTCGAAAGGACTTAACAGACACCAGGACTCACCTCGAAGAAACGGTTGTGGCCTATGGAACTCACTTTTTGGCTGCAATCAAAGAGGGGGAAGAAAGAAGAAAGGCTGACCAGGAAAGAAGAAAGAAAAATGCGGAGGAGTCAGCAACAAGGGAACAGGAAATAAAGAGAAAAGAAGAAGAAGCAAAGGAAGAGTTGAGACAAAAAGAACTAGAAGCCAGACTAGAGCTACAAAGAAAGGAACATGAAGCTAAGTTAGAATTGCAGAAAAACATGAACTTTAATTGCAGAAGATTGCTATAGAGCAAGAGAAGCTGGCCAAAGAACTGGAGCGTGAGGCTGCTGAAAGAGAATCAGGAGCAGCCCTTCTGGAGAACTTCATGAAATTCACCATGGAGAAGTTTGCTGACATTCAGAAGAACAAATCAGCAGATAGTGAAAAGGACAAACCAACGCCCGGCTCATGAACGACAAGGTCAGTTCTTTTACTTTCTGTATCCAATTTGTACTGAAACTTGCAATATCATATATGAAATTGGATCAGATTTTGACAAAATCTTTTTGTCCACTTCTGAATTTTACTGGTGTGCTATAGTTGATTTACACTTCTGGTGTACTCAACAAATTCTGCATGTGGACATGACAATTATATTTTGATTGATGAATATGAATACGTGCTGACTTAATGAATGCTAGAAATTCTAGCATATTGCTTTGTTGCAAACATTTACTCATATTTAAACGAGAAATATTCCCCAGCACTTGTTGAGGGGGAATTCGACTTCAATCATTTCTGTTGCTTGAACCTAGTTGGAAAAACTCTGTGTTAGATTGATAGAATAGCATAGAATTGTAAAACACAGACATTCTTCCACTTATGGTCAGCAAATGATAGTAAGCTTTGATCGCACCAAAAAGGGGGAAATTGTTGGGAATTATTCCTAAAATCTCCCTTAGGACTTATTTGTAAAAGGTTTTGTTGGATCAAACCTTATTTAGTTGGTCGATCATTTGCTGAAATCTAGAGAGTCTAACATAACTTGTAAAGTCCTGTATAAGTTATACATTGAGTTGTAATAGACTAGTATGCTGAGAAGATTTCCTAGCAGACATAAAGCAGTTGATGTCAGCAGTCTACTCGCAATCTGCTAGAGAAACAAGTCAACAAAAGATCACTAGCAAATGGCTGAAAGCAAGCCAGACAGAATGCTAAGGTGTTAGCATTCGGACCTTTCAACAACGAAGTATAGAGTCTGAAACAAAAGAAGTCAAAGGATCGAAGACAGTAAAAGGCTTCAGCAACTCCTAGCATAACAAAGGGCAAGATTCAAAAGCTGAAGACGGACTGCCACTCTGACAAAAAGGACACACAAGGGACGAGACTTTCCCTAAGTAGTTTGGAAAGTACATCTCTACTTTAAAAAAGTGTTCTGACGAGTTAATCCATTCTTGGACAAAGAAGCCGTTGTGTCTAACGGGTATGGAGATTCAAGTTTTGAATCTCCAACTATAAAAGGCAGATTCCAGGACTGGATCGACTACTGCTTTTACTACTTTGACAATCACAATCTATTCAAGTGTGAGATTCCTTTGACAAAGCGAACAAGCAAAAGTAGTCAGTTGAGAGCTCGTGATACAAAGCACATTCAAAGCCCTCAACAACCAAGAGTGTCTTCACATTCAATATCTGACACTCACCCTTGAAGATTCTTGAATCTTTGATAAGAATCTTCAATCATTGGGATAATCTCTTTACTAGGAATATCCAACAGTCAGTCTTGAAAAGGATTGACTCAGACGGGCGTTAGCTGCATACTTGTTAAGTTAAGAGGCAAACTATAAAAGCCTCATTTGCAAAGGACAAGTTTTACGAAGGTGTGCCCTTGACTTGGCCGGAGCTGTGATCAGAGAAGTTCAGACTCACGGAGGATAGCTGTTAAGTAGCCAGGCCGAAAGCTCACTGCCTATTTAACTGGAAAGGCGATTCCTTGTAATCTGTATACTTTTCTAGTAAAATTCTTAGCATTTCGGCTAAGGAGTGGACGTAGATCTATTTGATCGAACCACTATAAATCTTGTGTCCATTTACTGTTTTATTACTTTACTGTTCCAAGATTGTTTTTGAAACCTAGCAACAGAGTTGCTAGAGTATATCTGAAATTATACCTAAGTGACCACTTGAGCTAAGAAACATTTTTTGAACATTCATAAGTGCAAGAGACTTTAAACTATTCCGCTGCATTTCGTGTTAACTTATTAACACGACGACTCTGTCATTTCGGGACCAACAAATCTTCTCAATGGAATTGCAGTCTCTATTTATAGACGCTCATTGGGAGGTTTGAATCTCTAGTCAATTGGAGCCGTTATGAGACAAAAGGAACGCGTCCCGTTGAAGTCTCACTTTTTCTGACTTGCAATGTCCTTTTTATCAAAGTAAGTGGACTTTTATTTCGTCAATCAGAATTACTCTTTTAGCCAGTCCGATGAACGTTTGTTGGTTGATTCCTGGGACGAACAAGCTTTTGAATACTTCAGACTTTAAGATCTCATTTCTTAATATTTGGTCTTGAAAAAGTCCTTACTTGTTCTGGCTTGAGTGTGCCTTCTTGTTGGTCCCCGATCAGAGTTATAATATATGCAGCGTAAGTTCTTAATGTTTTATCTTGCACGTATCCTGCTAAGGTCTCGACTTAGCAAGCATTTTTCTAAATATTTTAGCTCGTGTAACCGTTAGATTGATTGCAGTTTATACTACAACACTTGATGTGTTAAGTTTCAAATGATTAAATTAGCAAACACAAATAACGTAGCAAAGCAGTAAACGACACAAGGATTTTTATAGTGGTTCGAACAATTGTTCTACGTCCACTCTCCAGTCCTCTTGACTGAAAATTCACTAGAAGAATGAGTACAAGGTCAAGCCTAATCTCTAGCGTTGAGCAGCTTCTCCGTCTGGTCAGCGCGCACCTTTAAGCACCTCGATCTCCAGTCTTCAACACGGTGTCGCTCCTTAGAGTGAGGACAAACCTCCCTTCTCCTCGGACGTCGACTGCTGGGAGTTTTATAGTTCTTCCCGAAACCTTTCCTTGTGTTGGCGTAGCCCGTACGAATCACTCTTGCACCGCAATAGTGATTGCTAGATTCTTTCTAGAATAGAGAGAATCCCAAATATACCTTTTGAAGATAAACTTCGCAGGTCTTCGAGCTTCTGTTATGAAAGCTTATGAAAAGCTTCAATTAAGATCTATGTTCGAATGAGTTCGCGTGATAGAGAGAATAAGTTTTATCTCCTTTTTGTTGCTTGTATGTACGAAATCGCGAACCTTTGAATCAATTAAGGACGACACCTATTTATATGTGGAGATTCAAACAGTCGTTTGAATCTTGTACATTAGACTCAAAGGGAATGCTCGCCTATCTACATGCTTCCTTTTTCTGCAATGTGCAGAGACTCTTCAAGTCCCTTGGCCTCTGATTGGCGTAGCATCTATCTCTAGCCGTCATTTTGTTAGAACGGATCTTTTGTAGGTCTGAACCCCTTTTTCTTCATTATGATTATTTCATCCTCTTGATTGGTTGGTTCTTCTCATAACTTTTATTCCGTCTGATGTTCGACTTTGTAATCTTTCTCTTGATTGCTGAATGCTGATTGTCATCTGCTGACTGCTGTTATGCGTCGGTTCTCTCCGTAGATTGCTAGAGTTCTTCTTCCAGCATTCTCGTTGCTTCCTACGCATCTTTGGTCATGCTGATCTTCAACATTCTTCAGTGATTGAGAGAGTTTGCTGACTCCTTCAACAAACTTGATCTTTTTCTTTTTCTTAATCTATTACAACTCGAGTATAAATTCCTATACATGACTTTTTACAATTGACTCGATACTGAGTTGCTGTAGCTTTGATCCACCAAAACATATCATAAAGTGATCATGAATTGGTTTACATTTGAGGGATCTAACAATATTCCTAACAATTTCCCCCTTTTTGGTGCGATCAAAGTCATTATCTAAAACATTAATCTTGACTGATCATGGGAAAGCTGATTACTAAGATTACACAAAAGTTTCCTATCAATTCTATTCTCAGTGTCTCAACTCCCGTAGACTCAGCATTGTTCCTAAATATTCCCCCTTAACGTATCAAGGGTATTGCTCGATAAATAGGTCAATCAAGTAAATAGCTTCAAAATCATATTACCAAGTCAGTACAGAGCATATTCACACATGATATCATCAAGCAATCACAGGAACATATCGCACACATCACATTCCATGCAGTTCGCTGATTACACCAAGTGTGTAATTTCAGCTAATTCACTTAGATCAACATTGGACAATGAGATGTTGTCTTCAACCTAGGTTAGTATATCTTTTTATTGATAATCAAATATTCTGGTACAGGCACATAACTCAAATTGTAAAGACTGTTCAAGTAGCTAGGAGATGTAGAGTTTGGAGAGATATTACTTCTTAGTTGTTGAAGAGTCTGAATCAGCGGCATTCTTGGCACTTGAGGAACCTGCAGTAGGCTTCTTCATTTTGCTGAGAGTCTCTGTTGTCTTCTTCGTGAAGTTGTCCACGAGAGCTTCTCGCTCTTGTCTTCTGATTCTTTCTTTCTTCAATCCTTCTTAGTTCTTCTTCCTCTTCCTCCTCACGTTGTCTCCTTAGCTCTTCTTCTTGTAATCTTCTGGCTTCTAATCGATGAATCATTTCTTCTTGCTCCTTTCTTCTTTCTGCTTCTTCGACTAACCTCTTCTCTTCCCCCTCTTTGATCGCAGTAAAAATTCTAGTGGAGAATGTCTCGAAGTTGTCAAGTTGGATGGCAAGAATTTCGTCTTTGGTGGTAGAAATTTCTTTGCGCATGATTGGTATCATCTGCTCTCCAATGCTTCGTTGTACTTGTAGGGATTTATCGTGAACCGAATCACAAAATTCAAATGAACCGGATCGATTTATGGTTATTGCTCATAATAACAATTCAAAAAACCCTAGCATGCTCCTATGAATTTAATGCGTGGATAAAAGGAATTACCGTTATTTCGTAAAGTCTGATCCGATCTTTCGCGTTTAAGTATCCAACTTTAATTCAACCACGCGATTCGATTAAATCTGCGGAAACAGATTTTAGAAAAATAATTTCTAGATTCAATCGAAAATAAAGAAAAAGAAGAAGAAAGATTTATGTTCTCCAGATCAGATCTTCAGGGCTGTATCCCAATGCTGTTAAGATCTGCTACTAGTGAGGATTCCACAGATCTGTAGAGTGTATACCGCAGTCAAAATTCCTTCTCCTGGCGCCGCCCCTGCTCTCTCTCTCCCTAGGATTTCAACTGATTTGAATGTTATGAAGTGGCTAGGGTTTCACAGAGAGTGATGTCTATTTATAGACCTAAGGTTTTATCCCTAATGGGCTATGATCACTGTAAAATCTACAGATTAATTATAGCAACAGTGGCAAATAAATTTATAAAGAACCCTAAGGTTATCGAATCCAGGGGAATTGTATAGCGAAATTATCCTATGTACTAACTATGATCCTATGATTCATTGTTTGAGGAAACAGAAAATCAGAGTTTTATTTGGAAAATAAAGATGACAATACTTGAAAATTAAAGAGGTTTTAAAATCAAATTTGAAGGAACACAGATTTTAGGGAATAAATCTTATTATGGACAACATGTAAGAACTAATTAATTTAACAGGTGGAATACTGCAATAATGCTATATTTCCTTGGTTGGGCAAATATAACCTAGATTACTAATTAGTGACTATCTCAGCTCGGTCTCAAGAACACCAAATTAGTCAATCCGATAAGCAAATCAATTCAATTCCTACAGTCTAATACATCTCATTGGACAATATAGAGTGTATCATGCATTCCTAATCCCACTATCAATATTCACCTCTCGGTCCTTCTATCAATAGCTAGACATCTAAACCAATCGTCACCTTTCGGTCATTGAATTAATCTAGAATTATAAAATAAACACAGGAATCATGAACCTAATTAATTAATCCTAACATGCATCCATAATAATATCAAACCGTAGAACCCGCTAGGGTTTCTAGCCACTCATCGCAGATAGAAATCCAAAAGAAAACATATTAAATTGCATAAACATAAAGAACTTACTAGAAAATAAAAAGGTTTCGTGTTTCCCAACTCTCAAAACTCTAAAAACTAAATTGCAGAATGAAAATATGAAAAGAGATTTGAAAAATATGAAAGGTCTACTGAAAAAGTCGAACTTTGTAGGTATTTATAGAGGTGGATGTGTATCCTATCAAATCTAGGGCTAAAGATATGATAAAATCCGATTTTGCTCGAATTTCTGCGCCAGCAGACTCGCGTTGATCAACACGGAAAGTGCGTCGATCGACGTGGCTCTATCTTCGGCGTCGTTCGATGTGGTCCTGTCTCGCCCCCTTCTGCGCGGTCTCACAGTTTTGGCCATAACTTCCTCTCCCGAACTCCGATTGACCCGATTCTAGTTGCGTTGGAAAGATAACTCGAAGCTCTATCCATTGCCATACGCCAATAGCCCGAATTCTTCTTGTGGAAGAACGCTTCACTGCTACTCTTGCACGTCACTGCTTTCGGAACAGTTTTTCCGGTGAATTTGGCCTAAAACCTGTAGAAACACACCAAAGCACGCATAATGCCACCTAATATAGACTCATGCATAAAATATTTATATAAACTCAACAAAACTACATAAAATAGTAGAAAATAATATAGATAAGTGAGTGAAATAATGAGCTTATCAAACCCCCCAAACTTGAACGTTTGATTGTCCTCAATCAATAGGCAAGAAAGAAATCAAAAGATCATGCGATTAAAGTGCAATGCCTCACAAGATTCATTACAGTCAAGGGTCAAAAATCCACTACACACAAGCAATTTGAATGAGACAGAAAATCCATCAATTGTGGAAGAACTCACAGGAAGTGTATCGCTCAACTCTCAAGTGTTTAATGTATAGATGAAAGCACTCAACAACATGTATGAAGAAATTTCTACCATAGGCTTGCAAATTTTCTAATATCTCCACTGCTAGAATGTGCACACAAGTCTAGAATAAAAAAGGACTTTCATTAGGTTGTAATGTAGGCTTTTTGTGAAAGGTAGGGAAATATGGCCAAGTGACTAAAATCAATCAAGTTGTACTTCCTCAATCAATCTAAACCACCTTCTATGAACATCTACCCTTCTCCTCAAATATATCAACGACACAAACTTTTTCTAGCCCATTTTGAATCTCTTATGCTCTTTACATAATTTTGTATTCTTTTCTTTTCAGAGAGCTTATGAGAATTCTAATTATTTCTTTGAGCTTCTTTTTCACACATCTTTTCACCACTAATTTATATTTTCTTATCTCCATCTCACAATCATTTCACCCCATATACCACAACTCAAGACATGAGCGAAACCAATACTTCTTCTTAATCTCATAGACAAGGAAAGAAAATTTTTGTATAGGCTCAAAAGTGGCTAACTAGGGAAAATTTAATGTGAAGGGACAGTGTTAAGGGAATCGGGCTATCAAAGATGGCCTAAGATCATTTCCTAAACTTGTGCACACTATGCAGTCTCAACACAGAAAATAGGCAAATTCTAGAGAAATAAAAACACACATGTGAATCTCACATCAAACGAAATAAGGCTTAAAATCTCACACAAGGGTTTAAAATTTTCTTCCACAGTCAATTTCAAATCAGCTCAATCGGCATGTAATTGTAAGTGTCAAATCAATCCTGTCATACAGTATTCTACATTCATAGGCATCTAACCACAATCACAATCAATTCAAACTCAACCCTCAATCAATTCTAATCTCACAATCTCATTCGGGTTATATCAATACTCAAAATTTTCCCCACAAAATAGCATAAAACTTAAAAAAATTAAGGCGGAAAGCAGAATAAATAAAAGATTCACGTCGATCGATGTAGGATGGTGTCGATCGATGTGAAGCCTTCTTGTGACCCTCTACTCGGATCAAGTGTATCCTGTCGGCCGGTTGCTCGGCGTCGATCGACGTCGAGTTGTACTCCATTTTTTTTTTGAAAATACTGCAAAGCAACTATTAACAAAAACAATAAAAATTATAAATAAAACAAAATTTGAAAAGAAAACACGCAAAAGGTTGGGTTACCTCCCAACAAGTGCTTGATTTAACGTCGCAACTCGACGATACCTCAAATCACCACCAGGGAGGTCGGGTCCTGACTCGCCGACCTTTGGCATCCACCATGTAAACCTTCCAATTTTTGATAATGGTGGTGAGCGCAGAAAAATGTGGCGTAGTTGACACCTTCACTCCTCCGTTTCCTCGCTCCCACTCAATGGCAACTGCTTCCTCCTCCTCAGATTCATCTCCTTCTTCAGTAGTGGAGATCCGATTGCACTCCGCCTTCTTCTTGCTCTTGTCGATCACAAAGGTAATCTTCTCATCGTTTGCTCGGAGTGTGATCTCACCGCCTCGACAGTCAATGAGAGCGGCGCTGGTGTCTAGAAACTCACGCCCCAAGATCATGGGCATGTTTTCGTCCTCCTTCATCTCGTGCACTATAAAATCTGCAGAAAAAATGAGATGGTCCACGCGAATGAGCACATCCTCTAGTATATCTTTCGGGCGAGACACAGTTCGGTCCGCCATCTATAGGGTGATTATCGTGGGCCTCATCTCTCCTATGTTGAGACGCTTGTAGATGGAGTACGACATCAGGTTGATACTGGCCCAGTATCACATAGTACTCTCTCGAACGTGTGTCCCCCAATCTCAACCGGAATAGAGAAGCATATAGGATCGCTTCTCTTGATGGGAACCTGCTTTTGAAGTAGCAGGTTGCACTGCTCGTGGATCTTCACTGTCTCTTTCTCCACAAATTGCTTCTTTCCACTCATCAATTTCCAGAGGTACTTCATGTACCCCGGGATCTCTTTCAGTGCTTCGATCAGCGGGATGTTGATGCTGACCTTTTTCAAATTTTCCACAAATCTGGAGAACTTCGAGTCCTCCTTTTGCTTTGCGAACCGCTGAGGGAACGACATAGGAGGGGGTTGTTCTTCAGACTGCTGCCCCAGATTTTTGTCGGGACTAGGATTCAGTGTTGATTGATGTGGGCTTGCATCGATCGATGCGGGGTGCAGCATCGATTGACGTGCATTCGTCGGTTGACATCTTCTTCTTTGAGCTCTCTTCTTTCTCACTCGATGACCCATACTCGTCAATCGACGCAGATTGTGCGTCGATCGATGTGTCTCTATCTCCTGCACAATTTTGCTTCTTTTCGCTTCCAAAGTCATTCACAGCCATCTCGGGACCCTTGTAGCTCGTCCCAGACCTCAGAGTGACAGCCTTGCAGTCTTTTTGAGCCCTTGGGTTCACCTCCGTTGTGCTCGGAAGCTGTCCGGGCTTGTGTTGGTTGCTGAGAGTGGTGGCAATCTGACTCAATTGCGTGTCCATCATCAGGAGGTGTTTTGTCATCAACTGCATGTGATTTGCCATTCCCTTCACTTCGGTTTCCACTTTCCAAACCGATTGTTGGAGCTCTTGATGAACTTCTCGAGCATCTCTTCTAAAATAAACTTCTTCCTTTCCATGAAAGCTCCTCTAGTACCTACATCAAAACCGGGTGGAGGGTGCTCTGCTGCAGAGGGGTTAGAATATGCAAAACCAGGGTGAGTTCTCCCATTGTTGTAATGATACCCCTGATTGCCTCCTCGGTAGTTAATCTGATAAGCACCTCTAATATAATTTACTTCTCCTCCAGCAGCTCCAGATGAGTTGCTCGCCCCCCAATTGATGTAGTCAGCCTCCATGGGTACTATGGCCATGCTTGGCTCTGCTGCAGCGGTAGCTGTGGCTTTTGCTGCTTCCAATTTTGCAATGTCTTCCCGGAGCTTTTTCACTTCAGCAACCACGTCGAATTCTGGCTTTGTCTTGACTGCTTTGGCTGGTAGCTGCCTCTCGGTCGGCCACTGATGGCTATTCAGAGCCATATCTTCCAGGAGTCTCATTCCCTCGGCTCCACTCTTCTTCATTAGGATTCCACCAACAGATGCATCAACCAACTCCTTCATGTGTGGAGTCAGCCCTTCGTAGAAATGACAGACCTGCATCTCTAAATCAATCCCATGCCCAGGACAGAGCCGCAGGAGCTCCTTATACCTCTTCCAGGCCTCATGTAGTGATTCATCATACATCTGTTTAAAATGAGTGATAACAGCTTTCCTCTTCAGCAGTAGGCTCGGCGGGAAGTAGTTGGTGAGGAATTCTGATCAAAGTTCCTCCCATATCCCTATCAAACTCTTATCCAATCCAGCAAACCAAGATCGTGCCTCGTCTTCGAGTGAGAACGAGAACAGTCTCATCTGATTACATCTTGGGTTACTCCGTTCTGCTTCATCGTGTCACACACCTCAATGAACTGGTTGAGGTGGGCATATGGATCTTCTACAGCTCTCCCCGCAAACTGATTTTGCTGCACCATCTGGATAAGGCCCGTGCGCAGCTCAAAGTTGTTGGCATCGATGCCAACTCTGAATCTGGCCTCCGCTTGCTGTGGAAGAAATCAATCCAAGATGGACCTTTGCTGGACTACAATCTGCCTGTTGTTCAACTCCGCCAGTCTTGCAGCTTATTCCGCCTGAGTAGCCTGGGCTGCTTGTAGTTGTGCTCTCAGCTATTGTACTTCATTCACTAATTGCCTCTGCTCCTCGGGAGTCATATTTTGCAGAGGTGCTTCAGGATTTTCTGCCATCTCTCGTTGTTTGTCTTTTCCTTTCTTTTTGATTTTCCTGCAGGTTGCTTCAATTTCAGGGACAAAAGCCTCGAGTGTTTTTCCTTTAGCTCGCGTGTTCATGCACCTGCACAGAAAATAGGTAGATATGAGTTTGGCATCGATCGACGTGGATTCCACGTCGATCGATGCAAGAGAGTCGTCGGCGTCAATTGATGCAAGTTGGGCGTCGATCGACGCAGCAGAATTTCAATGTCGATCGACGCAAGATGGGCGTCAATTGATGCGGGATGCAGACACGAAAAATCACGCACGCACACGTAAACAAAAATAAAACTCAATCCAGTAAATCCTAGAACGAACTAGTAACAAGATAAAATCTAACAACTCCCCGGCAACGACGCCAATTTGACCACTGTAAAATCTATAGATTAATTATAGCAACAGTGGCAAATAAATTTATAAAGAACCCTAAGGTTATCGAATCCTGGGGAATTGTATAGCGAAATTATCCTATGTACTAACTATGATCCTAAGATTCATTGTTTGAGGAAACAGAAAATCAGGGTTTTATTTGGAAAATAAAGATGATAATACTTGAAAATTAAAGAGGTTTTAAAATCAAATTTAAAGGAACACAGATTCTAGGGAAGAAATCTTATTATGGATAACATGTAAGAACCAATTAATTTAACAGGTGGAATACTGCAATAATGTTATATTTCCTTGGTTGGGCAAATATAACCTAGATTACTAATTAGTGACTATCTCCGCTCGGTCTCAAGAACACCAAATTAGTCAATCCGATAAGCAAATCAGTTCAATTCCTACAGTCTAATACTCTCATTGGACAATATAGAGTGGATCATGCATTCCTAATCCCACTATCAATATTCACCTCTCGGTACTTCTATCAATAGCTAGACATCTAAACCAATCGTCACCTTTCGGTCCTTGAATTAATCTAGAATTATAAAATAAACACAGGAATCATGAACCTAATTAATTAATCCTAACAGGCATCCATAATAATATCAAACCGTAGAACCCGCTAGGGTTTCTAGCCACTCATCGCAGATAGAAATCCAAATGAAAACATATTAAATTGCATAAACATAAAGAACTTACTAGAAAATAAAAGGGTTTCGTGTTTCCCAACTCTCAAAACTCTAAAAACTAAATTGCAAAATTAAAATATGAAAAGAGATCTGAAAAATATGAAAGGTCTGCTGAAAAAGTCGAATTTTGTAGGTATTCATACAGGTGGATGTGTATCCTATCAAATCTAGGGCTAAAGATATGATAAAATCCGATTTTGCTCGAATTTCCACGCCAGCAGACTCACGTCGATCGACGTGGGAAGTGCATCGATCGACGTGGCTCTATCTTTGGCATCGATCGATGTGCATTCCACGTCGATCGATGTGGGCCTGTCTCGCCCCCTTTTGCGCGGTCTCACGGTTTTGGCCATAACTTCCTCTTCCAAACTCCGAATGACCCGATTCCAGTTGCGTTGGAAAGCTAACTCAAAGCTCTATCCAATGCCATGCACCAATAGCCCGAATTATTCTTATGGAAGAACGCTACACTGCTACTCTTGCACGTCACTGCTTTCGGAACAATTTTTCCGGTGAATTTGGCCTAAAACCTGTAGAAACACACCAAAGCACGCATAATACCACCAAATATAGACTCATGCATAAAATATATAAATAAACTCAACAAAACTACATAAAATAGTAGAAAATAATATAGATAAGTGAGTGAAATAATGAGCTTATCAAGCTACTGGGCCTTTTCCAGCATATATAATTGGGCCAGACCTAGGACCTAATGCAAATAATAAAGTGGGCCTATAAATTAATTAATTCCCATGTCCACAACCCAGGGCACAATTAATTAATTAATATTAATTCTTTTTCACCACATAATTAATACTGACCTACCACTTTATTACCACGTTATGAGAACGGGCTGCATTTATTGAGAATCCCCATATTTAAGGTTACCAGATATTCATTAATTAATCGGAGCTTCTGAAGCTCTATCTACAATTAATTAATATCTTATTATTCCTGAGTAGTACCACTCAATCCTTATCACTCGTGCCTGAACTTAATCAGCCTACAGGACTTTGGCACGATGAATGTCATTGAGCTCCTCAGGGAATGTCCCCATCCTATTACTCGGATATGGTTACCTAAACCCAGTCTCAGGCAGTACTACACGAACTGCTGTTACCCAAGATGCGGATATACGAGCACATTACTCAGGCTCTCCACCATGGCAAGTCAAAGCAACAGTCAATCCGTGCAAACCCCTGAACCTTTATTAGGGTTTGGACTCAATCAATAACGAGATCTTGTATTTGCTGATGTCAGACAGTCGAATACATCTCACTACGGTCCATCAATATGCCACCCTTGCATACCAGCATGTCAAGTAACCTAGACAGACTACTTATTCCGACAATGCCGCAGCCATCCGGACAGACGTATCCTCATACACTGGCTCGGCTGTGATCAGGTTTATGTCTCACTAGGAGAAATAAACCACCGTTGTATACTCATTATAATAAATGCTTTCAGTATACAAAACCCATCAATCTCCCACTTATACTCAAAGCATAACTAATCTATTATAGAGTATACAGTGCGTCTATCTAGCCTGCTATCTCGTTAACCACTGTCAGTGGTCAACATTGATGGGTTTTGTATACTGAAAGAATTTATTATAATGAGTATTGATCGATGCTAAATCTGCATACAAATTATAGCAAAGGGCAAATAAATTTATAGACAACCCAGGGGTTGGTCGATCCCACAAGGATAGTGCAACGAGGGAAAATCATGTACTGGATATGGTTTTCAGATCTTTTGTTTGGGCAAATCAATTTTTGGGGTTTTGGGTTTTTCGAAACAAGTAAATTAAAGAGAAAATTTCAAATAATAAAAAGCACAGATTGCAGGGAAATCTACCAATCTGATCAACTTGCAAGAATTAAATATTCAAACCCATGAAACACAATTTTGGTGGAAAACCTTTTATTGTGAAGTTAATTCCTTGGTCGGGCAATTAAAACCTAAATTACTAATTAGTGATCTATCTCCTCTCGGTCTCAAAATACACCAATTAATCAATTTCATAAAGATCTAGATTTTCCTACAATTGAAATCTTCTTGGTTGGACAGATAATCAAAAGTATTAAACTCTTACTTCCTATTATCGATTTTCACCTTTTCGTCCTTCAATCAATAACTAAAACCTATTCCAATTTTCATCTCTCGATCCTTCAATTGAAAATAGATTTGAAATAAAATCAAAGAGTTTAAACCAATACAAGGGTTTGAATAATTAAATCTAAACAAGCATCACAGATGGAGAAACCCTAGAACCTGTTTAGGGTTCTAGCCTAACATATTAAAGATAAACATTGTAGGGAAAAATAAAGATTGCATTAAAAAGTAAAGGTTCAACAAATAAAAGTAAAGAGGAATTCTAAAGAAAACAGAAAATAAAGGTGTAAAAACTGTAAAGGGGGAAGAAGATAAAAAAACCAAAAAGAGGTTTTCAAAACTAAAAAAAAGGGCTAATAATTCTGAGCTATTGAAGAGTTTATATAGTAGTAGGGTTGAGGCTTTGGATGCATATCTTCAAAAGGTATGATTTATTACTTCCAAATTGATGTATATCTTGTTCCCCAAGCAATTCTCGCCCAAAATATGTGAAAATCTTGCAAAATCTCGCCAAAACAGTCTGTCCCGGCCGAGATGTAGAATTCGGCCCGGCCGAGATAGCTTCATTTCGGTCGAAACAGAGACGTTTCTGCCACTTCCGACCCTTCTGCGCAGTCTCACGGTTTTGGCCATAACTTTCGCATCCAAACTCCGATTGATCCGATTCCAGTTGCGTTGGAAAGCTAACTCAAAGATCTTTCAAATGCTATGCTCCATTAGCTCAGATTACATCGGTGGAAGAAGAAGTGACTGTTCCTTTGAACATCTGCTGCTTTTGGTACGGGTTCTCCATTGAATTTGGCCTAAAACCTGCGAAATCTTACCATGGCAAGCGTAACACCCTCTAATATACACTCATGCTCAGTTTATTCAAGAAAGCGTACTAAAATGCATAAAAGAAAAGAAAAATAATGCGATAAGTGAGTAGAAAAACGAGCTTATCAAGTATACAACGGTTTATTTCTCCTATCTTTCAAACAATCTTACATGTATATAACAATGTTATCCTCTTGTCTCACCGATAGGGATGATTATACGACGTGTAGTAGATCGCAGAAGAAAGTATGATCACTTGACCTAGTGAGACATAAACCTGATCACATCCGAAACAGCGTATGAGGATATGTCTGTCCGGATGGCTGCAGCATTGTCAGAATAAGTAGTTTGTCTTGGTTACTTGACATGTTGGTACGCAAGGGTGGCGTATTGATGGACCGCAGTGAGATGTATTCGACTGTCTGACATCAACGAATACAAGATCTCGATATTGATTGAGTCCAAACCCTAACAAAAGTTCAGGGGTTTGCACGGGTTGACTGTTGCTTTGACTTGCCATGGTGGAGAGCCTGAGTAATGTGCTCGTATATCCGCATCTTAGGTAACAGTAGTTCGTGTAGTACCGCCTGAGACTGGGTTTAGGTAGGAGCTCAATGAAATTCATCGGGTCAAAGTCTTGCAGGCTGATTAAGTTTAGGTACGAGTGATAAGGTTTGAGTGGTACTACTCAGGAATAATAAGATATTAATTAATTATAGTTAGAGCTTGTCAGAGGCTCCGATTAATTAATGAATGTCCGGTAACCTTAAATATGGGGATTCTCGATTAATGCATCTCGTTCTCATAACGTGGTAATAAAGAGGTAGGTCAGTATTAATTCTATGGTGAAAAAGAATTAATATTAATTAATTAATTGTGTCCTGGGTTGTGGACATGGGAATTAATTAATTTATAGGCCCACTTTATTATTTGCATTAGGTCCCAGATCTGGCCCAATTAAATATGCTGAGTTGAGCCCATTAGCCCATTAGGGATAAAACCCTGGGTCTATAAATAGACCTCTCACTCTCTGAAACCCTAGCCACCTTTTGATTATTCAAATCAGTCGAAAACCTAGATCAGAGGGAGAGAGGGGCGGCGCATGCAGTAGAGAGAGGAGAAGGTTTTTTCGACTCTGGCCTACTGATACAGATTTGTGGAGTCCTCACTTGTAGCAGATACAGATCTGAAGATTTGATCTGGAGAACAAACTCATATTCTCTTTTTCTTTTAATTTGATTAATTCTTGAAATTAGATCTGGTTCTAATTTCTATTTCCGCAGTGTTAATCAAATCGCGTGGTTGATTCAAGTTTGGAATTCAAACGCGAAAGATCATTTCAGAATCTACAGAGTTCAG
Organism: Plectranthus barbatus; assembly: GCA_026898455.1. Classification (NCBI taxonomy): domain Eukaryota; kingdom Viridiplantae; phylum Streptophyta; class Magnoliopsida; order Lamiales; family Lamiaceae; genus Plectranthus; species Plectranthus barbatus. The sequence continues at coordinate 83,713 of JAPKLW010000385.1, read as the reverse complement.
GTATATTCTGCAATCCAAATTTCAAATTAAATTCATAGGAGCATGCTAGGATTTTATTGTGAATTATTGTTGTATGCAATATCCATAAATCAATCCGGTTCAGTTGGATTTTGTGATTCGGTTCACCAGAAATCCCTACAATTGGTATCAAAGCCAAGTTTCTGATTTATGGCTCTGTTGTAAACAATAAATTCAAATATGCATGTATGACTTTTATTTTGTATTGTGGATGGTTTTTGTTCCTCGTGGCAACCCGTATGATTCAGCCCGCGGTGGTTTATCCGTGTAGGGCTGAATTAATTTTGTAAAATTACGAGAAAATCCGTGATTAGTGTAGATTTGATAAAATTGTAATAGAATAGATTATTCTGTAATTTATTTTTCAAATCTGTAATTGGACGGGTCGAGGACGAAGAACGAAGATGGAGCAGACGGGCCACGGCGGCGGTGGGCGCGCGCGGTAGGTGCGCGAGCGTGCGGCACTGCGTGCGAACCACCAGTGGTGACGGCCGAGGGCGCGGGCGCGCGGCATTGTGCACGGCGGCCGGGCGGCGTTGTGCACGGCGGCGAGTGGCGGTGCTGGCGGCGGCTACTGTCCTGTCGCGGTGGCTCATGTTTTGGTGGTTGGTGCAATCCTGTGTAAACCCTAGGGTTTGCATTAGGGTTAGGGCCAATCATCAGATCACAAAGGCCTAAAGCCCAAAAGATTTTGTGGTTGAAGATTTGGAGGCCCTAGAAGATTTGTGAAGATTTGAATTTATCCATTAAATTCAAAATTCAAATTGTAATAGATAGGATTTATTTTTCCTATTTTTGGGGCCACGAGGAATTTTTGTTTGTCTTAATTGTCATCGTATGATATGTGATTTATTTATGTGCGCAATTAAGCATGTGTAGATAATAGGAAAAGCATGATTTATCGCTTTTATTATTTACAGCTTTCCAAGCATGCTTGTGTGATTAATTTCTTGTTGGATTATATTTTGGGAATTTGGGACTTGTATAATTACATGCAAAAATTTGGAAAATATAATAACAAAGAAATTATATGTGCGCATATAAGAAACCTTTTAAAAGAAAAATACGAAGCATATTTTTTAATTAAAATCAATAGACCTCCACAAAGCGGTCCTAGGCTGTAAGTGTATCTCTCGTTCCAGTAAACGTCTACGAGTGTAGCTTGCTAGTTCCTAGAGGTGCATGGGTACGGTTGTTGGGATTTCTAGACAAATAATTTAAATCATGTGAATAGTGGGAGGGTTTTGCGTAAACGTCTACGAGTGTAGCTTGCGTAGATCTCTTCCATAACTATTCTAGGATTGATTTAAATTATAGATAACAAAAGCTTTAAGCGCTGTGCGGTATGATTACGTGCCATGCTAAACTGTCTCTTTTGGCCGGAGTTAAATTTGTGGTTATTGGCTTAGAAGCATCTTAGAATATAATGCAAGAATTGCATCCCTGTTCTTGAGAGATGGCTTGGTCTAAGGTTTTCACTAATTATTAATTTCTAGTGTCAAAAGGTTCCTAACATGGTAGTGAGATTAAATGAATTGGGGCTTTAACCCTGTAGTTCTGGTTTAGGGTGACATAGTAAACGTCTACGAGTGTAGCTTGCGGTGGGAACTCTTGGGCAATTAGTGGAAATTTTTGTATTTGATTTATTAAAAGGTTTTCAATGCTTTTGTTTTCGAAGTTCTACATGTATGTTCTTATTTAAGATTCTTTATTATTTCAGATATGTCTATATCTACTGTCGATCATTTACTTGCTCTCAATCCTCTAACTGGTCCAAACTTCCATGAATGGAGATACTGCATTGAGTATATTCTCCTGACTAAGCAACACATGTTTGTTCTTACTATGATGCCACTTCTCCCACGTTACCATAAAGTCTCTAGACTTGAGAAGGAGTTCTATGACAGATGGGTGGCATCTGAAGATTTTACTTACAAGTTAATCTCGGATAACCTGTCTAGAGAACTGAAGCTCAAGTACATGGGCTATTGTAGCTCTGTCACGATCTGGATGGACTTAGTGGCCACGTATTGCGAAGTGGAACAAACTATCATTTGTGATCTCGTGAAAGACCTTGTCTGTAAGAGAATGGATGATGGCAGTTCGGTGACATTGCATGTGATGATGATGGATAACACCATGAATCGGTTCACATGTAGAGGTGGATGTATCAGTGATCGGGCTAAGATTGATATAATCCTGAACTCTTTACTGCTTTCATTCTATGACTTTAAGGAGGATGTAGCTAAGAGAAGTGAGCACTCTTTCAAAGAGTTGCTTACTGATCTCATAGCAGGACAGTCTTTCGTACCTTTATGGGATTCTGAGTTATCAGATCTTGAGCACAGCTTGGGCACATTGAAAGATTTGGTTCATATTGTGTGCAAGAATATGATTGATCGCAAAACAAGTGAGAGGAGGTCAAATGATATGGAGAGGGTTGGTGTCACTTCAAGTAAGAACGCATGCGGAAGCAAGGTACAAGGTACGTCATATGCATTTGTAACGGAAACATGTTTAGCATCAGTTTCTACTCATTCGTGGGTAGTGGATACTGGAGCTACTGATCATGTTTGTTACATTTTGTAGGGGTTCACACCGAGGAGGGTGCTGAAGAATGACGAGGTTACCATCTCAATGGGGAACGCAGCACAAGTGAGTGCAGCTGCCATTGGATATTTCACCTTGTACTTTGATGATTCTGTTTTAACTCTGAGAGATGTTTCGTACGTGCCGGATTTTCGGCGAAACCTTATTTCAGTTTCCAAACTTTATGTTGATGGATATTTAGTTATTTTTTATAGTAGTCTTTCTATCATTGGTAATAACCGTGTTGTCTGTCGTGGGATGCTGAATAATTCTCTCTATGTTATTAACTGTAATCATAAGTCTTCCGCAAGTATTGCATGTAATTCATCCGTAATTGATAATTCTAGAAAGAGAAAACTTACTTCTTCTGATGAGGATCTTACATATCTCTGGCACTTGAGACTGGGTCACATCAGCTTGAAGTGGATTCAGAGACTTGCAGATGATGGTACATTGGACTTAGTCCGGGCTGTACCTTATCAAGTCTGCGAATCCTGCATCGAGGGCAAGATGTCAACTAGGCCTTTTAAGGCTAGTCAGACTCGAGCAGAAAAAGTGTTGGAATTGATCCATTCTGACTTATGTGGACCGATGTCCACGCAGGCTCGTGGAGGGTACGAGTAATTCGTCACTTTCATTGACGATTACTCAAGGTACGGATACGTTTACTTGCTACGCTACAAGTCTGAATGCTTTGACAAATTCAAAGAGTTCAAGGCTGAGGTAGAAAAGAAGGTCGGGAAAACTATCAAGTCGCTGTAATCTGATCGCGGTGGCGAATACCTCGGTAACGAGTTCCTGCAGTATTTGTCAGATAACGGGATTACATCCCAATGGACTGCACCGGGTACTCCCCAACAAAATGGTGTAGCTGAAAGAAGAAATAGGACTCTTCTAGAGATGGTAAAATCAATAATGAGTTATGCAAACTTACCAATTTTGTTTTGAGGCTACGCATTGGAAACAACAGCTTACATGTTAAATGTGGTGCCTTCTAAATGGATGTCAAAACCGCTTTTCTAAATGGTTACCTTGAAGAAGGTAGGGACATCTATATGCAGCAACCCGAGGGTTACATACACAAGGGCGAAGAACATCTTGTCAGGAAGCTTAGGAAGTCCTTGTATGGGCTTTAGCAAGATTCGAGGTTGTGGAACTTACGTTTCAACGATGTGATTATATCCTATGGATTTGCACAGTTGGAAAACAAAAGTTGTTTTTACTGACTTTGTGTCAGTGGGAGCATAGTTTTCCTTGCACTTTACGTTGATGACATACTCCTATTTGGAAACAACGAGGGAGTGATGTCAGAAATCAAGGTTTGGTTGTCCGAACAGTTCCAAATGAAGGACTTGGGAGAAGCTGGCTACATTCTTGGAATTAAGGTCTTACGAGATCGTAAGAGAAGAATGTTGAGCTTATCCCAGGCATCCTATGTGGATACTGTGATAGCCCGGTTCAGCATGCAACTCGCCAAGAAAGGCTTGCTACCTTTCAGACATGGCGTTCATCTTTCTAGTGGGCAGTGACCTGAGACACAGCGGGAGAAAGATGAGATGAGTCTTGTACCATACGCTTCGGCGGTGGGTAGCCTCATGTATGCGATGTTGTGTACCAGGCCAGAAATCTGTTATGTCGTTGGCATGGTAGCAAGATATCAGTCTAACCCTGGACAGGCACATTAGACTGCGGTAAAGCACATCCTCAAGTATTTGAAGAGAACTAGGAATTACTGCCTAGTTTATCAAATTGAGGATTTGTGCCCTGTGGGTTATACAGACTCGGATTTCCAAGGGGATCAGGATGAGAAGAAATCAACCTCAGGATATGTGTTTACCCTGGAAGGTGGAGCTGTATCTTCGAGGAGTTCAAAGCAGAAATGCATTGTTGACTCCACCATGGAGGCGGAATATGTCGCCATCTCCGACGCCTCGAAAGAGGGGGTATGGCTCAAGAACTACCTTTTAGAGTTGGGCGTGATTCTGAGTTTGCCGAGGAGCATCACAATTTATTGTGATAACTCTGGTGCAGTGGCTAACTCAAAGGAACCGCGGTCTCATAGGGCAAGCAAACACATAGAGAGAAAGTACCATATCATACGAAAAATCGTATCGAGAGGTGATGTGCTGATCAAGAAGATTGACACTAAGGACAACCTTGCTGATCCATTTACAAAGAGCTTGCCGCAGAAAGTCTACGAAAGACATATTCGTGAGCTTGGTTTGAGGTGGATGCCGACCACTGACAGTGGTTAAAGAGATAGCAGGCTAGATAGACGGACTGTATACTCTGTAATAGCTTAGTTATGTTTTAAGTATAAGTGGGAGATTGATGGGTTTTGTATACTGAAAAAATTTATTATAATGAGTATACGACTGTTTATTTCTCCTATCTGTCAAACAATCTTACATGTATGTAACAATGGTATCCTCTTGTCTCACCGATAGGGATGATCATACGGCGTGTAGTAGATCGCAGAAGACAGTATGATCACTTGACCTAGTGAGACATAAACTTTATCACATCCGAGACAGTGTATAAGGATACATCTGTCCGGATGGCTGCGGCATTGTCGGAATAAGTAGTCCGTCTTGGTTACTTGACATGCTGGTACGCAAGGGTGGCGTATTGATGGACCGCAGTGAGATGTATTCGACTATCTGACATCAGCGAATACAAGATCTCGATATTAATTGAGTCCAAACCCTATCGAAGGTTCAGGGGTTTGTACAGGTTGACTGTTGCTTTGACTTGCCATGGTGGAGAGCCAGAGTAACGTGCTCGTATATCCGCATCTTGGGTAACAGCAGTTCGTGTAGTACCACCTGAGACTGGGTTTAGGTAACCATATCCGAGTAATAGGATGGGGACATTCCCTGAGGAGCTCAATGACATTCATCGTGCCAAGGTCCTGCACGCTGATTAAGTTCAGGCACGAGTGATAAGGATTGAGTGGTACTACTCAGGAATAATAAGATATTAATTAATTGTAGTTAGAGCTTGTCAGAGGCTCCGATTAATTAATGAATGTCCGGTAACCTTAAATACAGGATTCTCACTTAATGCAGCCCGTTCTCATAACGTGGTAATAAAGGGGTAGGTCAGTATTAATTCTGTGGTGAAAAAGAATTATATTAATTAATTAATTGTGTCCTGGGTTGTGGACATGGGAATTAATTAATTTATAGACCCACTTTATTATTTGCATTAGGTCCCAGATCTAGCCCAATTAAATATGACGAGTTGAGCCCACTAGCCCATTAGGGATAAAACCCTGGGTCTATAAATAGACCTCTCACTCTCTGAAACCCTAGCCACCGTTTGATTATTCAAATCAGTCAAAAACCTAGATCAGAGAGAGAGGGGCGGCGCCTGCAGTAGAGGCAGGAGTAGGATTTTTCGACTTTGGCCTACTGATACAGATTTGTGGAGTCCTCACCAGTAGCAGATCTGAACAGCATTGGGATACAGATCTGAAGATCTGATCTGGAGAACAAACTCATATTCTCTTTTTCTTTTATTTTGATTAATTCTTGAAATTAGATATGGTTCTAATTTCTATTTCCGCAGTGTTAATCAAATCGCGTGGTTGATTCAAGTTTGGAATTTAAACGTGAAAGATCGTTTTAGAATCTACAGATTTCAGGTATATTCTGCAATCGACAATTAGAATTAAATTCATAGGAGCATGCTAAGATTTTATTGTGAATTATTGTTGTATGCAATATCCATAAATCGATCCGGTTCAGTTGCATTTTGTGATTCGGTTCACCAGAAATCCCTACATTCATAACCGATTCCGCTGCCATCAAGTCATTGAGCAACTCATTAAGAGTATACTCTTTCTTTTTCATGAAAACAATGTAGGGATTTCCAGTGAACCGAATCACAAAATCCAATTGAACCGAACCAATTTATGGATATTGCACACAGTTAAATTCACAATAAAACCTAGCATGCTCCTATGAATTTAATTATTAGAATTGTGGATTACGGAATTACCATTATTGCATAGAGTCTGATCCGATCTTTCGTATTTGAATATCCAACTTTCAATTCAACCACGCGATTCGATTTAATCTGCTGGAACAGAAATTAGAAATCTAATTTCTAAATTAAATCGAAAATAAGAAGAAGAAAGAAGAAATATGTTCTCCAGATTAGATCTTCAGGGCTGTGTCTCAATGCTGTTCAGATCTGCTACTGGTGAGGATTCCACAGATCTGTAGTTGTGCAAGGCTAGAATCGAAATTCTCCTCTCTCTGCACTAGCCGTCGCCCACTCTCTCTCTCTGCCTAGGGTTTCAACTGTTTTGAATGTTATGAAGGTGGCTAGGGTTTTGAGAGAGAATGCTGTCTATTTTAGACTTAGGGTTATATCCCTAATGGACTATTGGGCTCAATTCAGCATATATAATTTGGGTCAGTCCTGGGACCTAATGCAAATAATAAAGTGGGTCTATAATTAATTAATACTCATGTCCACAACCCAGGACACAATTAATTAATTAATATTAATTCTTTTTCACCACAAAATTAATATTGACCTACCCCTTTATTACCACGTTATGAGAACGAGCTGCATTAATTGAGAATCTCCATATTTAAGGTTACCGGACATTCATTAATTAATCGGAGCTTCTGACAAGCTCTAACTACAATTAATTAATATCTTATTATTCCTGAGTAGTACCACTCAATCATTATCACTCGTGTCTGAACTTAATCAGCCTGTAGGACGTTGGCACGATGAATGTTATTGAGCTTCTCAGGGAATGTCCCCATCCTATTACTCGGATATGGTTACTGTTGGGAATTATCCCTAAAATCTTCCTTAGGACTTATTTGTAAAAGGTTTTGTTGGATCAAACCTTATCTAGTTGGTCGATCATCTGCTGAAATCTAGAAAGTCTAAAGCAACTTGTAAAAGTCCTGTATAAGTTAAACATTGAGTTGTAATAGACTAGTGTGCTATGAAGATTCCCTAGCAGAGGAGATAAGATGACTCAGAAGGTCAAATTCACAGACTGCTAGAGAAGTCAGCAAACAAGAACGTTGGAATGCTAAGGAATTAACATTCGCACGTTTCAGCAATCAATGAAGAATCACATATAAAACAAGTCAAAGGATCTCAAGGAATATTCGTTTAGCAACGTTGAAGCCAAGCTGCGACTCTGACAAAAAGGACGCACAAGGGACGAGACTTTCCCTAAGTAGTCCGGAAAGTACATCTCCACCCAGAAAGGCGTTCTACCAGTTTAATCCATTCTTGGAAGAAAGAAGCCGTTGTGTCTAACGGGTATG
>JAPKLW010000385.1:0-65803 GCA_026898455.1 Plectranthus barbatus | reverse complement strand
TATTTTACTGATAACGACATTAAGTGCAAGTGACTTTAATCTATTCCGCTGCATTTCGTGTTACATTTTCAAGCACGACGACTCTGATATTTCGGGACCAACAGTTACCTAAACCCAGTCTCAGGCGGTACTACACGAACTGCTGTTACCTAAGATGTGGATATACGGGCACGTTACTCAGGCTCTCCACTATGGTAAGTCAAAGCAACAGTTAACCCATGCAAACCCCTGAACATTCGTTAGGGTTTGGACTCAATCAATATCGAGATCTTGTATTCGCCGATGTCAGACAGACGAATACATCTCACTGCGGTCCATCAATACGCCACCCCTGCGTACCAGCATGTCAAGTAACCAAGACAGACTACTTATTCCGACAATGCCGCAGCCATCCGGATAGACGTATCCTCATACGCTGTCTCAGCTGTGATCAGGTTTATGTCTCACTAGGTCAAAGGATCATACTGTCTTCTGCGATCTACAACACGCCGTATGATCGTCCCTATCGGTGAGACAAGAGGATACCATCGTTACATACATGTAAGATTGTATAACAGATAGGAGAAGTAAACCATCGTATACTCGTTATAATAAATGCTTTCAGTATACAAAACCCATCAAACAATCAGTCTGAAACTCTCAAAGGACTTAGGTAGAGAGTTCAGTATGATATCGACCTTAGCCTCAGCGTCGATACCTCCACTGTGCACAGTTAGCTCATCCATGAGGTGAGTCATGAAAACTACGTGCTCTCTCATCCGCTGTAATAGTCTACTTCCTCTTGCAAGGATTCAGTAGTGGGCACTTATAGGACAAAGTACTTGTAGAACGAATATGTGTTCTTTCGCAATCAGGATGTATTCAAGGTTGCGCTTCCATTCCCAGGAAGTTCGGACTAGTTAGAGAATTTTGTGCGATTATATTGATGACATTAGACATAGACATATCCGAAACAATAAGGAATCATACATGCATAACTTCGAAAACAAATGCATTGAAAACCTTTTCATAAATCAAATACATATGTTTTCCACTAATTTCCCAAGAGTTCCCACCGCAAGCTACACTCGTAGACGTTTACGATGTCACCCTCAACCAGAACTGCGGGTTTTAAGCCCCAATTCTTTAATTTCACTACCATGTCAGGAACCTTTTGACACTAGAAATTAATAATTAGTGAAAAACTTAGACCAAGCCATCTCTCAAGAACGGGGATGCAATTCTTGCATTATATTCTAAGATGCTTCTAAGCGATTAACCACAAATTTAACTTTGGCCAAAAGAGACAGTTTAGCATGGCATGTAACCATACCGCACAACCCTTGAAGCTTTTGTTATCTATAATTTAAATCAATCCTAGAATACTTATGAAAGAGATCTACGCAAGCTACACTCATAGACGTTTACGCAAAACCCTCCCATTATTCATATGATTTAAATTATTTGTCTAGAAGTCCCAACAACTGTACTCATGCACCTCCAAGAACTAGCAAGATACACTCGTAGACGTTTACTAGAGTGAGAGATACACTTACAGCCTATGACCGCTTTGTGGAGGTCTATTGATTTTAATAAAAAAATATGTTTAGTATTTTTCTTTTAAAAAAGGTTTCTTATATGCGCACATATAATTTATTTGTTATTATATTTTCCAAATTTTTGCATGTAATTAAACAAGCCCAAAGATTTTCAAAATATAATCCAACAAGAAATTAATCACATAAGCATGCTTGGAAAAACTGTGAATAATAAAAGCAGTAAATCATGCTTTTCCTATTATCTACACATGCTTAATTGCGCACATAATAAATCACATAGCATACAAGGACAATTAAGACAAACAAAAATTCCTCGTGGCCCCACAAAACAGGAAAAAAAATCCTATCTATTATAATTTGAATTTTGAATTTATTTGGATAAGTCCAAATCTTTTCAAATCTTCCAGGGCCTCCAAATCTTCATCCACCGAATCTTTTGGGATTTAGGGTTTTGTGATTTGATGATTGGCCCCAAACCCTAATGCAAACCTAGGGTTTACACATAATTGCACCAGCCACATAAATACGAACCACTGCGATGGGACAGCACCACCGACGACGACAACCGTCGCCGCCAGCACCGCCGCCGCGCGCGCTCGTGCTCTTTCATAAACGCATATCTTTTCGGCTAATGCGCGCCCTCGCGTGCCCAGCCCCGGCACCGCCGCCCGCTACGCACGCCACTGCGCGTCGTCGCCCGCTGTCGCCGTGCGCCTGCAGCCGCACGCGCGCGGCCTTGTCCCGCCATCGTGCGCCGCCCTCCGTCGGCTCTGTCTTCATTCTTCATCCCATCCAATTACAGATTTGAAATAAAATTACAGAATCTATTCTATTACAATTTTTAATCAAATCTAAACTAATCACGGATTTTCTCGTGATTTTACAAAATAGATTCAACCCTACAAGGATAAACCACCGCGGGCTGAATCAAACGGGTTGCCACGAGGAACAAAAACCTCCACGACAGAAATAAAATTCATACATGAATAAATGAATTTCTTATGAAAAAAAGAACCATAAATCAGAAACCTTGCTCTGATACCAATTATAGGGATTTATCGTGAACTGAATCATAAAATCCAAATGAACCGGATCGATTCATGGTTATTGCTCATAATAACAATTCACAAAACCCTAGTATGCACCTATGAATTTAATGTGTGGATAAAAGGAATTATCGTTATTCTGTAGAGTCTGATTCGATCTTTCGCATTTGAATATCCAACTTTAATTCAACCACGCGATTCGATTAAATCTGCGGAAATAGAAATTAGAAAACTAATTTCTAGATTCAATCGAAAATAAAGAAAAAGAAGAAATATTTATTTTCTCCAGATCAGATCTTCAGGGTTGTATCCCAATGCTGTTCAGATCTGCTACTGGTGAGGATTCCATAGATTTATAGTTGTGCAAGGCCAGAATCGAAATTCCTTCTCCTCTCCTCTCACCGGCGCCGCCCCTGCTCTCTCTCTCTCCCTAGGGTTTCAACTGATTTGAATGTTCTGAAGTGGCTTGGGTTTCAGAGAGAGTGCTGTCTACTTATAAACCAAGGGTTTTATCCCTAATGGGCTACTGGGCCCTTTTTCAGCATATATAATTGGGTCAGACTTGGGACCTAATGCAAATAATAAAGTGGGCCTATAAATTAATTAATTCACATGTCCACAACCCAGTACATAATTAATTAATTAATATTAATTCTTTTTCACCACAGAATTAATACTGACCTACCACTTTATTACCACGTTATGAGAACGAGCTGCATTTATTGAGAATCCCATATTTAAGGTTACCGGACATTCATTAATTAATCGGAGCTTCTGACAAGCTCTATCTACAATTAATTAATATCTTATTATTCCTCAGTAGTACCACCCAATCCTTATCACTCGTGCCGGAACTTAATCAGCCTGCAGGACTTTGGCACGATGAATGTCATTGAGCTCCTCAAGGAATGTCCCCATCCTATTACTCGGATATGGTTACCTAAACCCAGTCTCAGGGAGTACTACACGAACTGTTGTTACCCAAGATGCAGATATACGAGCACGTTACTCAGGCTCTCCACCATGGCAAGTCAAAGCAACAGTCAATCCGTGCAAACCCCTGAACCTTCATTAGGGTTTGGACTCAATCAACAACGAGATTTTGTATTCGCTAATGTCAGACAGTCGAATACATCTCACTACGGTCCATCAATACGCCATGTCAAGTATCCAAGGCAGACTACTTATTCCGACAATGCCGCAGCCATCCGGACAGATGTATCCTCATACACTATCTCGGCTGTGATCAGGTTTATGTCTCACTAGGTCAAGTGATCATACTGTCTTCCGCGATCTACTACACGCCGTATGATCGTCCCTATCGGTGAGACAAGAGGATACCATTGTTACATACAAGTAAGTTTGTTTGACAGATAGGAGAAATAAACCGTTGTATACTCTTTATAATAAATACTTTCAGTATGCAAAACCCATCACTACCATGGTATGAATAAAATGCTGGAGGTCTCTCTGATATGTGCTGGTGTTCACAGGCTCAATTGTCATGATTGTAGAGTCCTCAGCAGGTACAAGTTGCTGTTCAGTGGTAGATATGAGAGCGGTGTTGGCCAATCTTGCAGTGGAGGTGGATGGTTGATCAGCTGGTGCTATTTCAGAGCGAGCGGTTTCCCTTCCTTCTTCTTTTGCAGTAGGTTGTTGCTCGGATGACCTTAAGTCGTGTACTCTGAAGGGCTTGTTGGCAAGTTGATTCAAAACTTTCTCCTTAAATTCCAACATCTTCAACATTTTCTCCTCTTTCTTTCTTTCAGCTTGTTGTTCAGCTAACTTCTTCCTTAGTTCTTCAGCAGCGACCATTTGTTGTCTGGTGGCAGGAGATTTGATATTCTGAGTGAATGGTGGAGAGTCTTCTATGGCATATTCGAAGGGTGGCAAAGATCGATCGTCGGTGGCTACTCTGTGGCCTTGATCTTCTGTAACCTCGCAGCAACTTGCTTCTCCGTATACTATCTCTTGGATGTCTGGTCCATCCAATCGTCAGCCCATTCTTCTTCACTTCTCCAGTAGTTAAGACCCATCCTTGCCATCATGATTGAGTGATCCTCATAATGCAATTCATGAGTGGCATAGTCAAAGAATCGCCATCGCATGAATTCAGTTCACAACCATTCTTGATCGGACATTTCTCCTTGAAGTTCAAAAGGATATGAGTCATTAACTTCGGCAGTAGCTTGAGTTTCTATGAAGATACTGATGTCTCGTGCCCAGGAGATGAGATCCTCGTTCTCCTCATCCTTTACTGTGACAGTAGGACACTACTTTGCTATCCTCTTTGCCTTGTGGTTTCTGTCAGGTGGTCCTTCCATGGGCACTCTAAGAGTTTCTATTCTGAATATGGATTCTCCATCGGTGAGTGTCCCTGTGTCTTCTTCATCAACTGAGCTGGGAAGATCACTGAAGGATATTCCTGAGACCTCTGGAGAGCTGGGAATAGGAATGCGTCCTTGCCAGATGTCTTCTATGGTTCTTTCGAGCACTTGTGTGGTATTTGCTTCTGTATTCCATCCTAGAACGGTAGAATGTTCAATACCTAATTGTCGTAGATATTGCTCATTTCGAGCTCGCACACTGGCTGTGAGCTTGCTTGTAATTGTGATCTTGTCTCAGCATCTAGTGAGGTATTCGCTTCAGCAGTAGGTTCCTTAGCAGTTCCTCCTTCAGCAACTGTGGTAGTTTGCTCGGCATTTTCTAGCGTAACTGTCTCTGAATCTGCATTCCTCGGTTCTGCTCCATGGTTTCCTGAGTGGATGGTTGGGATCTGGCTTGATTTTGTTTTCAGATCGGCTTCAGCCATGATTGTCACAAATTGGCTTTCTCCTTGCTTATCCAATTGTGCTTGTTCAGTTTCCTTTTCAACAATAGGACTGCATCCTTATTTTTCAGCAGCCTACAACAAATTGCTTTCAGAATTTGTTTCAGCACTTACGCTTCCCCCTTGATTGGTGGTGGACTGAACTGATGTTGTGTCGCAACTCCTTTCTCCGTGCTCACGAGTTTGCAACCTCATTGATTCTTTTAAGGCTTCTTTAAGTTACCTTCGTTCAAGATCAGCAATTGCTTCCACGTCTTCAGCGAATGTAACCTACTGGCCCCAGTATCACAAAGTACTCTCTCGAAAGTGCGTCCCCCAATCTCAACTGGAATAGAGAAGCATCCAGGATCGCTTCTCTTGATGGAAACTTGTTTTTGCAGTAGCAGGTTGCACTGCTTGTTGATCTTCACCGTCTCGTTCTCCACGAATTGCTTCTTTCCACTCATCAATTTTCGGAGGTACTTTATTTACACCGGAATCTCTTTCAGTGCTTCGATCAGCGGGATGTTGATGCTAACCTTCCTCAGATTCTCCACAAATTTGGAGAACTTGGAGTCCTCTTCCTGCTTCGTGAACCGCTGAGGGAACAACATAGGAGAGATTTGATCTTCAGATTGCCTCAGCTTTTCGCCTGGAATGGACTTCTGCGTCGATCGACGCAAGGTTGTGTCGATCGATGTGGCCCTGTGTGCGCGTCATTCGATGCGAGGTGCATCGATCGACGTGGCTCTGTCGGTCGACATCTTTCTCTTCGAACCCTCCTCTTCCTCGCTCGACGAACCATCTTTGACATCGATCAACGCGGGAGGTGTGTCGATCAAAGTGGATCCATCTCCTGTGCAATTTTGCTCTTTTTCGCCTACAAAATCGTTCATAACCATCTCGGGACTCTTGTAGCTCGTCCCAGACCTCAGTGTAATTACATTTACTTACTTTTCCTTTGCCGGGTTCACCTCTGTTGCACTTGGAAACTGTCACAACTTATGCTGATTGCTGAGAGTAGTGGCGATTTGGCTCAGTTGGGTGTCCAACATCTGAAGATGTTTCGTCATCAGCTGCATGTGGTTGGCCATCCCCTTCACCTCGGTTTTTACTTTCCCAAACCGATTGTCAGAGCTCTTGATGAATTTCTCGAGCGTCTCCTCCAGCACGGACTTCTTCCTTTCCATGATCTCTCCACCAGTACCTACATCAAAACCAGGTGGAGGGTGTTCTGCTGCAGAGGGGTTAGAATATGAAAAACTAGGGTGAGTTCTCCCATGGTTGTAATGATACCCCTGATTGCCTCCTCGGTAGTTATTTTGGTAACCACCTCCAATATAGTTCACTTCCGCTCCAGCAGCTCCAGATGAACTGCTCGCCCCCCGATTGAAGTAGTCAGCCTCCACGGGTACTATGGCCATGCTTGGCTCTGTAGCAGCGGTAGCTGTGGCTTTTGCTGCTTCTAATTTTGCAATGTCTTCCCGGAGCTTTTTCACTTCAACAACTACATCGAATTCTGGCTTTGTCTCGACTGCTTTGATTTGTAGCTGCTTGTCGGTCAGCCACTGATGGCTATTCAGAGCCATATCTGCCAGGAGTCTCATTCCTTCGGCTCTACTCTTCTTCATTAGGATTCCCCCAGCAGATGCATCAACCAACTCCTTCATGTGTGGAGTCAGCCCTTCATAGAAATGACAGACCTGCATCTCTAAATCAATCCCATGCCCAGGACAGAGCCGCAAGAGCTCCTTGTACCTCTTCCAGGCCTCATGTAGTGATTCATCATACATCTGTTTAAAATGGGTGATAGCAGCTTTCCCCTCTTCAGCAGTAGGCTCGGCGGGAAGTAGTTGGTGAGTAATTCTGATCGAAGCTCCTCCCATATCCCTATCGCTCCTCCCATGTCCCTATCAAACTCTTATCCAATCCAGCAAACCAAGACTGCACCTCGTCTCTGAGTGAGAATGAGAAAAATCTCATTCTGATTACATCCTGGGTTACTCCATTCTGCTTCAAAGTGTCACGCACCTCAATGAACTGGTTGAGGTGTGCATATGGATCTTCTACAGCTCTCCCAGCAAACTGATTTTGCTACACCATCAGAATAAGGCATTTGCACAGCTCAAAGTTGTTGGCATCGATGCCAACTCTGAATCCAGCCTCCTCTTGCTGTGGAAGAAATCGATCCAAGATGGACCTTTGCGGAACCACAATCTGCCTGTTGTTCAACTCTGCCAGTCTTGCAGCTTGTTCTGCCTGAGTAGCCTGGGCTGCTTGTAGTTGTGCTCTCAGCTGCTGTACTTCATTCACAAATTGCCTCTGCTCCTCGGGAGTCATATTTTGCATAGGTGCTTCAGGATTTTCTTCCATCTCTTATTGTTTGTCTTTTCCTTTCTTTTTGTTTTCCCGACAGGTTGCTTCGATTTCAGGGACAAAAGCCTCGAGTGTTTTTTCTTGAGATCTCGTGTTCATGCACCACATAAAATGAAAACAGGTAGATATCAGTTCGGCATCGATCAACATGGATTCCACGTCGATCGATGCAAGAGAGTGGTCGACATCGATTGACGCGAGTTGTGCGTCGATCGATGCAGCAAAATTTCGACTTCGATTGACGCGTGTATGCGTCGATCGACACCGAGAACAAAAAACTCACACATGCACACGTACAGAAAAATAAAAGTTAATCCAAAAAATCCTAGAATGAACTAGTAACAAGATAAAATCTAGCAACTCCCCGGCAACGATGCCAATTTGATCACTGATATTTCTACCAGATTAATTATAGCAACAGTGGCGAATAAAATTTATAACTCAAGTAGAACCCAAGGGAATTCTGTGGGGAAATTATCCTATGTACTAATTATGATCCTAAGATTCATTGTTTGAGTAAATAGAAAATCAGGATTTTGGTTTTTATGAAAATAAAGAAAACAGAACTGAAATTTAAAGAGGTTTTGAAATCAAATTTAAAGGAACACAGATTCTAGGGCGAACAATCAATCAGAATACATGCAAATCAATTAACTCGCATTGGTGGGAAATCATAAAAATACTATAACTTCTTGGTTGGATAATTATAGCCTAGGTTACTATTATGTGAACGTGAGGCCTCAATAACACAGTAATAATCAAATTTTTATACTTCCACAGATTAATCCCTACAATTATTATTTTCCCTTAGGACAGATATTTTAATTGTATTCAAATTCCTTTTCCTGTTATCAATTTTCACTTTTCAGTCATTCAATCAATAACTGTAAACCTAGACTTAATGCTATCTTTCGATCTGATTAATTATAGATCCTAACAATTCGAACAGGAATTCAAAACCAAGCAGTTTGAGTTAATTAATTAAACATGCATTCTAGATCAATTAGTCGTTGCCCTAGAACCCGCTAGGGTTTCTAGCCACTCATCGCAGATAGAAATCCAAAAGAAAACATATTAAATTGCATAAAAGTAAAGAACTTACAAGAAAATAAAAGGGTTTCGTGTTCCCCAACTCTCAAAAACTCTAAAAACTGAATACTGGATGCTAAGATAATGATTGCCTCCTAAAAAAGTTGAAATTACTAGGATATTTATAGAGGTGGATGTGTATCCTATCAAATCTAGGGCTAAAGATATGATATAATTCGAGTTTAATCAAATTTTTGCGCCAGCAAATTCGCGTCGATCGACGTGGATTCCATATTGATCGATATGAAACATCCACGTCGATCGACGTGGATTCCACATCGATTGATATGGTCCTTCAATTTCCATACTTGGTCGTTTCTTGCCCCTTCTGTGCGGTCTCACGGTTTTGGCCATAACTTCCTCTCCCGAACTCCGATTCCAGTTGAGTTGGAAAGATAACTCATGAATCTATCCATTTCCATGTTCTAATAGCCCGAATTCCTCATGTGGAAGAACTCTTCACTGCTACTCTTGCACGTCACTGCTTTCGGAACGGTTTTCCAGTGAATTTGGCCTAAAACCTGTAGAAACACACCAAAGCACACATAATACCACCCAATATAGACTCATGCATAAAATATATATATAAACTCAGTAAAAATACATAAAATAGTAGAAAATAATCTAGATAAGTGAATAAAATAATGAACTTATCAAGATGTTGCTTGGGCTGCTCTCTTAATGCCTATCTGCTCCTCATCACAAGATGACTGCATTCATTGGAGACATATGATAACTCTTGAAAAAGAGTTATATTCTCTTTTATTTTAGTTCATTTTAGAGAGTATTTCATCTATGTTTACCCAAATAAATGTTGTTTTGGTCTTGTATTTAGTTGTTCGAGTCCTTTCATGTTTATTTCGTGTTTTGGAGTAAATAACGATGTTTTTGGAGGATTTGGAGTGAAAATGTCGTGCAGGAATTCGCTTTGTTTTGAAGTCTGTGCTGGAGCAAAAGGAAACAGATGATGTAGCATGCCGAGCTGAACTAACTCCCAGTCAACTTTAGTCAAAGTACGGGGTAACGTGAAAAAACTTATTTTTGCTGATCTGGAAATGCGAAAAGAGCTGATTTTCACCCATTTTCTCAAAGGACAATTTGGGAATGTTGCCAAAAGGGGAAACCTAAAATTGGGGGAGGTATAAAAACTAAATTTTGAGGAGAGAAAAGGGAGTCCCCCATTTTTCATTTCACTTCATCTCCCCCAAAATCGTAGAGAGAGAATCAGCTGGGGGAGAAGAAGAGCAGCTGGGGGAAGTGAAGGATCGAGGAAGGCGACGGGTTTTGAGCTGCAGCTCCACCACCGAAGAGAGGGACGAATAGGGAATCGAGGAATCCTTCCTATTGCTGCTCAATCTAAGGGGGAATCTTTGTTTCTTCCTCTTATCTTTAATTTCGCTGTTTTGAATTATGAAATTTAGTTTCCAAGGCATGAATCTAGCTCTTAC
Organism: Plectranthus barbatus; assembly: GCA_026898455.1. Lineage (NCBI taxonomy): Eukaryota > Viridiplantae > Streptophyta > Magnoliopsida > Lamiales > Lamiaceae > Plectranthus > Plectranthus barbatus. Next base: position 55,497 of record JAPKLW010000385.1, on the reverse strand, counting down.
CCTTGTAAATATGAGCTAATTTAGTTGACCATGGCTATTGATGAACTTGCTTGAGTTGAATGGATTGTTATGCATTGTGAATGGAATGGAGTTTTGAATATTTTGGTGGTTTAATTCTTAAAATTACAACTCTTGTGGGAGCTTGAATGTTTGTGATTCATGCTTAGCTTAGATTTGGAAAAATTGAGGCTAAGAGTAGAAACCCCAAATATTGCACACTTCATGCATAGGAATATGTGGTTTTGTGTTTGTAAAAATGCCTAGGAGAGTGAAAATTGGTGTTGAATCTAAATTGAATTGGGCATAGGAATATGTTAATTAATTTAGAAAAGGCTATCTCACCTATTTTGGAAAATCTAGTTGAGAACCATAGTTGGCAGCAACTTTACTCTGTGCTGTTTGCAGTGCTGTAGCAAAATATATGTAGCAAGTGATTCCATAGCCTAGGTCGTTTCTCTCATTGTTTAAAAAGAATTTGTCCGATCCAGTTTTTCCCATTTTTCCCCTATTTTATGGTCATCCCCTGTTTTATGTTTATTGTCGATTCCTTGTTAATTCATGCCTAGGATAATTAAACAAACCAAATCATTTTCCCTTATCAATTAAACCGAGTTGAGTGTTTGTGCACCTTTACCCCTTCCCTGTGGAATCGATACTTGGAGAATACTCCGTTTTATATTACTTGTGATAGTGCGCACTTACACTAGTGTGTTTCACACACACGAACAACATACAAAGACCAGATCTTATTCCATGAAATCAGGTTATTGGACGGAGAGATTGAAATATGCTTTTTCATCGATGCCCTTTTCGTCGACCAATAACCCCAACCTTTGGAGGTGGGTCTGGAAGCTTTCTCTCCCTCAAAAAATGAGGATGTTCACTTGGCAATGCCTTCAGGGTATTCTCCCAACAAAGACAAAGCTCCCTTCTCGTGTTATGGATTTGGAACCATTTGTAGCGGTGCGGAATGGCAGAGGAAATCTTAGCTCATGCTTTGCACGACTGTAACCGGGTGGCTTTCTTTTAGCAGACATGTGCCCTTCATCTTCAACCACCCCCACCCATTGTCTTTTACTTCAGGACTGGATTCTCCTTGTCATTATAAATTGTAATGCTGAATTTGTGGAATCTTTTATTGCTCTGCTCTGGACAATCTGAAAAGGTTACAATGCATATTTGTTTCAATGTTCTGCATGTATGTACTTACTTTAATCAATTATTGTTTTCAGATATGTCTATGAATAATGTTATAAATATCTTGGCACAAAATCAATTAACTGGTCCGAATTTAATGGAATGGAAGCGCAACTTGGATTATATCCTAGTTGCAGAGGAACATAAATATGTTCTTAACACTCCGTGTCCAGCTGTCCCTACTGCTGAGTCAACTGATGTGGAGCGGAACCTCTATGACAAATGTAGTCAAGTGCTACATGATGACCACCATGTCTAAGGTGCTCCAGCAACAACATCAGCACTATGACAAAGCAGCTGAGATTATGGATAGTCTCACAGTTTCTTATGGGGAATCGGAAAGAGCTGTTAGATTTAAACTCATGAGAGAAATCGTGAGTTGTAAAATGACTGATGGTAGCTCAGTGAGGGAGCACTTGTTTCCATGACTCATTTCATGGATAAACTGACATTGCATGGAGGAGGTATTGACGGGGAAGCCCAAGTCGATATCATACTCAACTCACTTCCGAAGTCTTTTGAGAACTTTAGGCTGAATGTTGTGATGAGTAAAAAGGAGTACACTCTCAATGAGTTACTCAGTGACCTCATGGCGGCTGAATCAGTCATGCAACCTGAAAAGGCAGTCTTGGTTTCTTCCGGTAATCACCCTGCTTCATCAAAAGGTGCTAAAGGGGTGATTGGAAAAAAATTCAAGAAGACAGCCTTTGGAAGTAAAAGTTCTGGGAAAAAGAAGACTGTGACACCGGGGAAGAAGGGCAAGTGTTTCCGTTGTGGCAAAACTGGTCACTGGAAGAAGGATTGTCTGACCAAGCGGGTTAGACAAGGTACGTCATTAGCATATGTAACGGAGACATGTTTGGCATCTGTTTCTACCCATTCATGGGTAGTGGATACTGGAGCCACTGATCATGTTTGTTACACTTTGCAAGGATTCAGACCGACAAGGCAGCTGAATGATGACGAGGTGACAATCTCCATGGGTAGTGCTGCTCGTGTGTCTGCAGTAGCAGTTGGAGATGTTACATTATGCTTTCAAAACAATGTTTTGATTTTAAGAGATGTTTTGTATGTGCCGAATTTTTGGCGGAACCTTATTTCTGTTTCCTGTTTAATAAATGATGGATTTTCAGTTATTTTTGATAGTCATGTTACTATCAATGGCAATAACGGTGTTATCTGTCGTGGGATACAGAAAGACTCTCTTTATATTATAACTTGTTTGCATAAATCTTCCGTGAATGCTGCATATAACTCGTTTAATCATAAGAAGAGAATGTTTTCATCTTCAGATGAGGATCTTACATATCTATGGCATCTGAGACTAGGTCACATCAATCTAAAGAGGATCAAGAGACTCGTGGATGATGGAGCGTTGGATTCAATCCAGGTAGTTCCACATCGAGTTTGTGAATCCTGTATAGAGGGAAAGATGACGACCAGGCCTTTCAAGGCAAGTCAGTCTCGAGCAAGTGATGTGTTGGAACTGATCCACTCTGATTTATGTGGACCTATGTCCACGCAAGCTCGTGGAGGATTCAAGTATTTCGTCACTTTTATTGATGATTACTCGAGATACGGGTATGTTTACTTACTTCACTATAAGTTTGAATGCTTTGAGAAATTCAAGGAATTCAAGGCGGAAGTAGAGAAGAAGTTAAACAAGACCATTAAGTCATTACGATCTGATCGTGGTGGTGAGTATCTCAGTGACGAGTTCTTGCAGTTTTTATCAGAGCATGGGATTACATCCCAATGGACCGCACCAGACACTCCTCAGTAGAATGGTGTGGCTGAAAGAAGAAATATGACTCTTCTTGAAATGGTTAGATCTATGATGAGTTATGCGAACTTGCCTGTTTCGTTTTGGGGCCACGCGTTACTAACAGCGGCGTATCTGCTTAACCTGGAACCTTCTAAGTCAATTCCTAAAACACCCTGGAACTCTGGCATGGGCGAAAGCCCAGTGTGTCAAAGATAAGAGTGTGGGGTTGTCCGGCATATGTTTTGTCGAAGGAACCTGATAAGTTAGAAGGCAGGTCCAAGCTAATGCTGTTTGTGGGATACCCCAGACAAACGAAGGGTGGTTATTTCTACTGTCCTAAGGATCAGAAGATCGTTGTTAGAACCAACGCAAGATTCTTAGAGGACGAGTTTGTGAAAAACCACAAATCCAAAAGTGATATCATTCTCCAAGAAATTGGAGATGATGATGCAATTTCATTGGGAAAACCCCGTGGCAGATTGAGTGTACCTCTCGAAGGTATGGAACCAATTGCACGGTCGTCAGTGCAAGGATTTGATCCACAAGTAACTGCACCAACTACTGATGCAGTACCAGTGCTCCGTCGTAGTGGGAGGTTACCTCACCAACCCGAGCGGTATATGTTCGTGGGAGAGTCTTCGGACTTGATCCCAGAAGACGGACTAGATGATACCGACCCATGGACATACGACGAAGCAGTAAATGACAAAGATGCTGAAAAATGGCATAAAGCCATGGATTCAGAAATTGAATCAATTACCTCTATGGATGTATACCAGAAGTCTGCGCTACCTGACGGCTTTCGGGCCATAGGTTGCAAATGGGTATACAAACGGAAGAAAGGTTCAAAAGGAGAGATAACGGCTTTTAAAGCCAGGTTGGTGGCGAAGGGTTATAGTCAAAAGGAGGGCATTGACTATGACGAGACCTTCTCACCGGTAGCCATGCTCAAATCCATTCGAATTCTTCTATCCATAGCAGCACACATGGACCTAGAAATCTGGCAGATGGATGTCAAAACCGCGTTTTAAACGGGTACCTTGAGGAAGGTCGTGACATCTATATGCAGCAGTCAGAGGGTTATGTGAAGGATGGCGAGGAGCATCTTGTCTGGAAGCTAAGGAAGTCCTTGTTTGGACTTAAACAAGCTTCACGGTCATGAAACAAACATTTCGATGATGTGATTAAATCCTATGGATTTTCATAGTGCAAAACCAAAAGTTGCGTGTACCGATTATACGTCAGCGGAAGCGTGGTATTCCTTGCACTTTATGTAGATGACATTCTTCTATTCGGCAACGATGTGAAGGTGTTGTCAGACATAAAGAGATGGTTATCCGAACAGTTTCAAATGAAGAACCTAGGAGACGCTGGATACATCCTTGGGATTAAAGTCTTGCGTGATCGCAAGAAAAGGATGTTAAGCTTGTCTCAGGCCGCTTATATTGATATTGTGATTGTCCGTCTTAGCATGCAAAATGCTAAGAAAGGATTTGGATTTCCAGGCGGATCAGGATGAGAAGAGATCGACCTCGGGCTATGTGTTCACCTTGGGAGGTGGAGCTGTATCATGGAGGAGTGCGAGATAAAAATGTATCGCAGACTCCACCATGGAAGCTGAGTATGTGGCAGCTTCAGAGGCTTCTATAGAAGCAATATGGCTCCGGAACTACCTCCAAGAGTTAGATATTGTTCTGAGTTTGCCCAAGACTATCACGGTATATTGTGATAATGCTGGTGCAGTAGCAAACTCTAAGGAACCAAGAACTCACAAGGCGTCACACATAGAGAGAAAGTACCACATCATATGAGAAATCGTAGTGAGGGGCGATGTGCTAATAGATAAGATAAACATTGAGGATAATCTAGCAGATCCATTTACAAAGGGCTTACCTCAGAAGGCATACGAAGGTCACGTTCGTAGCCTAGGACTGAGGTAGATGCCGACCACCTGGTGACCAAATGTAATAGCTAGATTAGAATAGACACATGTTATACTCTGGAAAGTAATGGTATAATGCTTTGAGTATAAGTGGGAGATTTTTGGAATTGTATACGTAAAAGCATTATGATTGGTATATTAGGAAACATTATGTTTGATATACTGGTAATCATTAATGACTTGAAATAAACAACTCCTGTCTGAATTAACAATCATACGATGCGAACAAACACATCCAGTTATCTCGTCGATAGGGAGATCATGCGGTGTGTAAGAGATCATAGAAGATCGTATAGATCGTTCGACCTAGCGAGATATAAACAGTTATCACAGCTGAGACATTTTCTGGTTTGGTTGTCGGTTTATGCTGCGGCACACAAGTCCATAAGTGGTTTATCTTGACTGCTTTGTGTGACCGGTACATCTCAATGTATTGATAGGATCAACAGTGAGATGAACCATTCTATTTGACATATGAATGAGTAAAGATCTCGGTAACTTGGTCGGATCTAAAGTCTATTGAAAGCTGAGGGGCACACATGGGTTGACTGTCACTTTGACTTTCTATGGTGGAGAGTCTTACATGCACTCGTATATCTGCATATTGGGTGATGGCAGCTTGTGTGGGGTTTCCTCAGGCTGGATTTAGATAACCATATCCGTTTCAGGATGGTGACATTCCCTGGGAAGCTCACGAGGTTCGTTATGCTAAGTCCTGCAGGCTGAATCATTGATTCAAGCATAAGCGATAAGGGTTGAGTGGTACTACTCAGGAATAATAAAAGATTAATTAATTACAGCTAATTGTCATACGTTGAATTAATTAATGAATGTCTGAAACCTTAAATATGGGGATTAACCAAGTCAATGCAACCCGTTCCTAATAACGTGGTAATAAAGAGGTAGGTCAGCATTAATTCTCTGGTGGCATGAATTAATGTTTATTAATTAATTAATTATGTTCTGGGTTGAACATGAAATTAATTAATAGGAGGCCCACTTTATTATTTGCATTTGATCCCTAGTCTGGCCCAACACTGCTCAGAGCCCATTAGGGTTTATTAAACCCTAATAGCCCATTCTCAGATCTATATAAATAGATGAATCTCTCATTTTCCTACATAAGTTTTGAGTTTCAAATCAGAAACCCTAGAGAGATTGTGAGAGAGTGGGCGACTGTAGATCCGGTAGTGTATCCTCACCAGATTTTCGGATCGACCAAGGAAACAGATCAGAAGATCAGATCAGATCTGTAGGAACACCATCGCTTTGATCGATTCCAGATCCAGATCTGCACCATCTTCATTGCCATCATCGATCTAGATCTATAGATCAGTCCTTGGAGTCTCAGGTATTCCTTTGAATCTACGAATTAAATTAAATAGGAGCATGCATAGGGCATTCACTGTTTGTCATGACATTTATTTTGATATCCATAAATCGAATCCGGAGTTTTAATAAATGGCAATTCATGTCGCCTATTGTAGACTCAGTTCCTACATGGACTTCGTGTGTGTAATTCGATTGAATTTCAGGAATTTGTTGAATTATTTTATTTTGAATATGGTGAATTAATTCGAATGAAATTTGGGAATTTGTTGGCCGAATGAAATTGCTCACTATTTGTTAGCCGAATGAAATTTAGGAATTCTTTAATAATTGTTGAATTAATTCGAATGAAATTTGGTGGAATTTGTTGAATTAATTTTTGTTGCAATTGTTTTGAATTATGTATTTGGTTGAATTTGTTGAATTATGTATTTTGTTGAATTAAATTACATGTTAAATTGGCGAATATTTCATAATTGTTACATTTTATGTTTGATTTGTGCAGACACAGTGGATTAGGCCCTCTTTTCGTGGTCTAAATACTAAAGTGAACTTATATACTAAAGTGACCTTTTTAGAGACTATTGATGATACATTAAATTCAATAGGGGGTTAAGGTTGCTTAATCAATTTATTAATGGGCCGTTCAGTAACTTATTAACTTGGAAAAAGAATGGTCCTAGTGCATCGCAACCATTAATCGAGCTATTAGGCTTTCAAATTACTAGTGAATCCCCTAATGATTTATGGTTTTTTATTAATGGGCAGATTATAGAATTTGGAGTGCGTGAATTTGCATTATTTACAGGATTTGTTTTTGGTTCTAGTGCTTTTAATCCCTGTGCCGATCATGATCCTTCTAGAACTTCGGTTTTTCATACAGTTTGTGGGGGTAAGAATCTTAGTGCTAGATAATTATTGATGATTTTTAGGGATAGAAAAATAGAACGCACTAATCAGGGTTTGTACTTGAGGGTGACTAATATATTGGCAGCTTGGAATTTTGCATTAGGACTTTCCGAAAAATGAAAGATTGAGAGTTGGGTATATGTTCAGGTTGAGGATTTGGGTAGGTGGGGTTCATTTCCATGGGGGCATATGCTTTTCAGTGTTTATTTTATTATTTGGACCTTGCCCCCTACCAGAGCAGATCGACGTCTTGCAGGACGGGTGAATCAGAAGTATCCAATGGAATGATTGGAAGTAACCAATTATTTAATTGGACTTTCAGACCTTCAGGTAGAGGATGAGCCGGTAAAAGATTTGAAACAAAAGCATTCATACCACTAACAGATTGCACCCAGACAGAAAATTCAGCCACCGTACAATGCATTAAAGATTGGTTGAAATCCTCATCCTCTGACTCAGACGAGTCTTCAGCCTCCTCCTCATTATCGTCATCGTCAGACTCCACTAAACCACCACCCTCGTTTAAGTCGGGAATATGTGAACTCCTGCTTGCACCACTTTCATAAGGTTGATCAAAGAACATAGAAAAATCGAACCTTTGAAGGTCCTCCGAACATGGCGTGAAAGTAGCATTCGGTGGTAGACTAAAGGAAGATATGAACGGTCTGTACGGGGATGGCTCCCGCTGAAAACTCCCAACACCAATGTTGATTATATTATTGAAAATAACATAATCGTTGGGCTCTGAAAAAACATAGCAAAGCCGCCGCAGATCAACATTCGTCACCAACAACGATCTTACATTTCTTCCACTACGACTCTGGGCTGTATAATAGAGATTATACTGAAGTTGAATATTTTCGGAATCCAGAAGCGACTGGATGCTATTTCTTGGATACTGTATAGAATGATTGGTCATTGGGATGTAAACCAACCTTTCCTCTCCACCCAAATAGTTGGATGAATCATCAAATTGCCCATTGTAATGAACAAATATAGTGCACCAATTATCCATTTCAAAAAGAGGAAAATTAATTGAATCTGTAGAGGATGGAGAGAATAAGGAAGGAAGATATAATGAATGTGTATGCTTCGTCTTTTGCAAATGAATTGGATTTTATAGACAAACCAATCTGAATTATTTTCATGAATTGATTGGACTTGTCAAATACAGTGAATGACTATTTACTCATCTGCATTGCAGTGTACGCAAAATTACCATCCACTCATGTAGTCAAAAAGAAAATTGATTGTCATGCATTATTCATGTCAATATACTTTATGAGCTAATTTGACCAATATTGTATGTAAAAAGTTGGGAAAATAATGCACATAGGTAGACATGGCCATTTGGGCCCGGAATCGGCTGAACCAGCCCGGAACCGGCCCGCCGGTTCAGTGAACCGGCCCGGAACCGTGGCCCACGGTTCGAAACCGGAACCGGACCCCTTTCTACACGGGCCGGTTCCGGTTCCGGTTCCAATTTTTCAGGCCCGCGGAACCGCCGGTTCGGAACCGGCTGAACCGACGGTTCCAATATATATATTTCTTTTTAATTTTTAAATATATAATTACATATAAATACGAGATTATTATAATTAATTCTTATTTTTCAATATTTCTTATATATTATTAAACAAAAATAATAATATCTTTATAATTGAAAAATATAATTAATTTTTTAATGGATTCTTGAAATTCATACTAATGTTAATTATAAGTTAAAAGAGATGCAAAACTATCACATGAATAATGAACAACATACTATTAAATCTAAAATCTTCATATTTACTTCAAACCAATGAAGTTGATTGTTAAAATATTATTGCATCTTATACGTTATAATATATCTCTCACATAACAATAAATTGATTCATAATAAGTATAAACTTTTAAGATTGCTACTAACTTAAAAATTATAGTTTTAAATATATAAAACCCAACAAATACGAGATTATTATGTGTAATGTTTATTTTTCAACATTTTCTTATATAGAATTAAACAACAATATCCTTAAATACGATATATAATTGTCAAATATAATTAATTTATCAATATATTCTTAAAATTTATATTAGTGTTATTTATGAGTTAAAAGAGTTTCAAGACTATCATGTGAATAATGAACAACAAACTATTAAATCTAAAATCTTCATATTTTCTACAAATATTATTTCAAATCAACGAAATTGATTCTTAAAATCTTATTGCATCTTATAAGTTATAATATATCTCACATTACAATATATTGATTGATAATAAGTAAAAAATTTAAACATTGCTACTAACTTTAATATTAAATTTTAGATTAATGGATATATATCATATTTATTTATACTAACTTGTAAGAATGTTATTTTGTTTACAAGTATACAATTTAATACATAGCTTATACTAAAAAAAACTTAAATGAATACACAATGAGTTAAAGAGATTTTCATACATGCTAATTTAAATCAAAGGTTATATTATAACAAATGATAGTATATGCATCGGAGTTCAATGAATGATGTTAAAAGCTAACATATATGTCTTGGAGTAATGCATATCATACTCAACTTTATTTAGCATTATTTGTACAATTAAGAGAGATTCAAAACTATTAAGTAAATAATAAACAATAATTTAAATTTGTTATTTTAATTTAAATGTTATTTAAAGTTTTTAATGATAAGTAAATTATAACATGATTTTTTATAATTATAATTACTTGAATAATATATCGCAATTCATTTTTATAGATATAAAATAAAACTATCTTATTATTTAATATTTTTTTATCTAAAATATTATACATATATATTAAAACATCATTTTATATTATAATATATTTCATATTTATATACATAATACATTCATATATATTAATTTTAGAAACTACATCAATAAATGAATTGTAGTCTAGTGGTATGTTGCTATCTTTACCTCCTCCAGGTCCATGGTTCGAACTTCCTTGACTATTTATTTTTAAAATTAAAAAAAAAAAAAAAAACTGGCCCGAACCGGCGGTTCGAACCGGAACCGTGCCCGAACCGGAATCGCCGGTTTCGGGCCCAAACCGGAACCGGCCCGTGGCCATGTCTACACATAGGACAATAATTTCTGGTCTGATCTGGGTCGGTTCCGGTCAGTTCCATGTCTTGTGCCCCTATTATTGAGTCGGTTCCAGTATGTTTCACGAGTCTGACTCGGATCAGACCCGAAACAGACCCGGACTGAAATTACATAATATGAATTTTCAATTTTTTTATATCTGAAACTAATATTTTAATTACAAAATCTATTTTAAGTAATCATATAATTATCATGTAAACAATGATTGAATTAAATTTGGCAAAACCCACTTTCCCATGTAAAATTTTGTACTTTTGTGTATTTTTTATATGTGTTATAAGAAGTGGGTATTTTTGATATGTGTTTTATGAAAATGGGAATTTAAAAATATTTCTAATATATATATATATATATATATATATATATGATGGGATCATATGATCACGGTGAGAGAAGATATGCTTCAATCGAATCGACTGCTTGATAACGATTGAACAAGAGTTCCCCACGAAATCCCATAACGCTCCCATCAATCGAACCCTTAAATTTCAGACATTAAGAGCCCATCATCGGAGCATTGGATCAGCAGTTGAGCCGTCAAGCTTCTGCCAATTATGAGGAAGAGAGAGAGGGAGAGTGCTTGCGGGATATGCGGCCACTACCACAATTACGAGGAGGGAGAGGTTTGCGGAGACTGCGGCCACCGCATGTCTTCCGGCGCCGATACATCCGCCGAATGTTTCAGCGCCTTCTCGTCGGAGATCTTGCCTAAGTTTCTCTATCTGGGAAGCTTTGGCAATGCTGCACGCTTCGAACTTCTCAAGTCTCAGGGCATCTCCTGTATTCTTAATGTAAGTTTATTTTTTGCTAACACAAATTAATTCGTTTGAGATTGCATCCTTTTGTTTTGACGATACTCTGAATTGAATTCAGTTGTTATTGATCTTTATTGTTATAGTTCGATGTTTGGTTACCAATTGGAATGAATTAGGTTTAGTTCGCAAACTATCTTGTTGACATTCTGAAATTCTTGAAATTGCGAAGATCATGATGGAAATAGTTTTGTGAATTTTGTGGATGATTAGTAAGTGGGGCATTCCATGTATGCTTCACTAAGAACAAATCCAGATGATAAACACTCTAAGATCGTCTGCTAGGTTGAATTTGGTATGTGGAAGAAAGCTTCTATCTTGTCAATCTCTTAGATTTTGCATAAAAGCTCAGAGATCTGTTGGTGGCTGTATGTTTTGTTCATAATTATCACCTGAATTAGACTTAGCTTCATCATTGCCCATCGCGATCCATTACTTGTTAAAATTGTGCAATTGACTATTGCAAGATTTATTGCCAACTTTATCACTGATTTCCATTATTTTGAAAGTCGTACATGGTTACACAAGAATATAACTGCACATAAGTTTCTTTTGGTTCTGTTTCTCTCTGCTGATTGTTCATTGTCCTCGAGGGAAAACTCAGTAAAAGTGTAAAACACATTGCTTTTGCAAGTTTATGGGGTCCTGATGGGACTATGTATCTGGATTCGAGTTTAGGGGATTATTTGGTCTATGTAATTAGTCTCGGCATATTTACTCCCCACAAGGAAATTTGCTGATACATGAAAAATCCAGCAGCTCTTTTCCCTGGTAACTAGGTTACCAAATTGACTGGCTATGACACACACAAGCCTGTTACTTCTATAAAAGTTCTTATATCAGTAAAAGTTCTTTACACTATTTTGCTCTTCACTGCATCAGATGTTTCTATATGGGATTCAAGCAAAGAATTCAATGCATTATTTGAGTTCACTTTTTTTTTTTTTTTGAATTTGCTTGCAATTGAATATTCACTTGCCTTTAGCATCGTTTTTCACCTATACCTTTTTGATTTGGTGAAAAGTGGCATTGGCAGCATTAAAATTTGTTTTATATTACTTTTCAATTATTGTGAACAAATGAAGATAACGCTAGCTTGACTTTGACTATTTCAATTCAGCTTGAAGTTTTAATATACTGGGCATGGGATCCTACTAAGATCCGCCATTTTCTGCAACTCTATTGATCATTCCTTTTAAGGATCTATTTGTTTTATTTTTTTTGAACAAGATGTATTTGTTAATAGCTCTTTAGATGGTGAGTTATCTGTCAGTGTGATATTTGATCATTCAATGAAGAGGAACTTTTAATCTCTTAACTGACGTTTTTTCTGTTTTAGACTGTCCCTGGTTGTCAAAACTTGTTCAAGTACAGTTTTACCTATCACCATCTCCAGTATGATCAAGAATTGCCGTTTGATGACGCTATTCAGTTTCTGGGTGAGTGCTCCTACTTTATTACTGACATCTTAACACGTGTAAAACTATGTGAGGAGTTATTTCAGTCAATGCTAATAAAACAAGTATGATTCTGCCAAAGATGATTCTCTTATAAGGATCAGCGAAAACCGAACCAACCATATCAATCTTAGGATACTTCAATGATATAAATTAAGGCATAGATGCGAATATAGAGTTCTATTAGTATATAAATGCTATCAACCATGTCATGTGGTGGGTTTAAATGGTCTTCTAAGTTAAGTTGATATCTGATGAAATACCAGATTATCACATCTACATTTTGTGTAGAAATATTTTCGTCTTAATTGTGGTTAAGAAACTTAGACAATCTAATTTGTGTCTGATGCAAATTATGCCTTCCTTTCTGCTCTTGTTCTTCACTTCTTGTTTTGATCATATGATTTGCATCTCTGAAGCTACAAAATTTTGCTAATCAGTTTTGACTTGTACTTTATTATCTACCGTTGGTTTGGTCTCAATGTAATGAATACTTTATACATTCTATAATTTCATTGAACTATGTTTATGCAGAAAAATGTGAAAAAGAAAAGGCTCGGGTTCTAGTGTACTGCATGTCTGGTAAAAGCAGGTGAACATATAATTGCTTCATTTCACCTTTATTTCCTTTAAGGTTGTTTCTATTTTATCCTGCTGTACAATGTAATGGATATATCAACTTATGTGTAATCCGACGAAGCAATCTCTTGTATCACTCCATGGACAGAAAAATGAGGCTCTTGAATTTGAGTATCTTGTATTCCTGCACAATGTATATATATACTTGCATGTGTGTGTCTATACACTGATTGTTTCAGCAATACAACTTATTCCAAGTGCTGAAATCATAGTTGATTTCTTCTAACATCTCATCTAATATCTTTGACAGGTCGGCTGCCATAGTTATTGCTTACTTAATGAAAAGCAAGGGCTGGGAACTTGCACAGAGTTATCAATGGGTGAAAGAACGCCGACCTTCAGTTGAACTAAATCAAGGTTTGGCCAAACTCTGCCTTTGATAACCTTCATTTAACTGTTATATATCAAAGACATGATTAATATCAATAGATGCACAAAACATAATCCAACCTACTTAGCCAGGTCTAGGAGCAATCAGTTGATGCCCTAAGATTTAAAAAAAGAGTGGTACATAGAAGGTCGCCGTGTGTTATCAAAAACTGTTTGTAATTCAACACACATACGGGAACAATGTAGGAGGATCTACTTAGGATAAGGGCATAATGCTTTTAAACCAGATTTGCTATGCTGTGAAACTACATGCATCTGATCTAACTGTTTCAATTGTCATGAATTTCAGCGGTTTACCAACAGTTGCAAGAATTCGAGAAGATATTTGGTGCAATAGTAGAGAGTTGTAATACAAATTCCCAGTCTTTAAGCTTCGGCTTCCCAATGTCAACAAATGGCACACCTGCACCCATTTTCAGTAACAGAAACAGTGGCAGCGCTTCTATATTCGATGACATCCCCCCTCAAGAAATCAGCTTTGGAGCTGCGAGAAACAACTCTTGCACAACTACTGTTGATGATATTCCCATGGATGGTTCTTGATCTCAGAAGTATTGGTTATGTACATATATGGGATGGATGATGAACTATACCCAGCATTCCTGAATATGCTGGTAGAGTTATGGAGATGGGCAGCAATGAAAAGTGTGTGAAAAGGTTGACAATCAAAGGTTTAGAATTTTTTTTTCTTTTCTATCTTTTCATTTTATTATATAAGAGAAATATTTTCATTTTACTCCAAAAAAGTGCAAGAAAAACTTTTTTTAGCAGGAGGAATGGGTTAGGGAGGATGAATTCCAAATTTCATGGTGGAATTTGTTGTATAAAAATCGCTTACCTAAGAGTATCAGTCTTCTTTTTAGTATCACATTTACATTATAGTAAATGTCTAAATGAAAGTGATTTTTTAGATTTTATCTAAAAAAAATGTAAAATTGAGTAAAACTAAAAAAGATATTTTGACTAATCATGCTCATTAAATTTTTTGTTTTAATAATACTAAGGTCCGATTTGTACGGATACGGGTCCCTGGAATTACGGACCCGAATAATAGAGAAAATGACAATAAGAGATGTGCAAAATAGAAATAAAGTAAACGCAAAAGACCAAGAGAACTTGATATAAGGAGTATGTCGAGTACACGATCGGACGAGGGGCTTGATGATGTGGAGCTTGACAGGTTGGATAAGTACAACTTGTGATAAAGAATGGAACAGGTGAATAACAATACGTAGCTTAACAGTGTAATGTGTAGGTAGATGCCGAAAATCGGCTTAGAAGGGGTTATTTATAGGGGTTCGAATTTGATAGGGTTTTCTAGATTCTCGCGGGGGTGCGTTGAGTAGCGAACTCCGGATTTATCAGAGTTGTTGCGTCGCTCATCTCCAACCACTTTCGAGATTCTCACGAGCTTATATAAATAAAATCACACCAATTACATCAAACAAGACAATTACTTGAAAAAAAATTTCAATTTGTGACGAATGAAAACTATATTTATCAAAATCATCCCGTAAGTTATGAGAAAATTGATTGATTATGTTTATGATATTATTTGAATATGTTTATACACTTTGTTTGAATATAATACTCTTATTCAAGTTATGTAGTAAATACGACCAAACAACTTTCTTGTTTCTTATTTATTATTATTTTATTATATAAAATATATATAATTCTAGAATTATATATCTAAAATAAAATTTTAAACTAATAAATGGACACAACTGTCCACATTATATTGGTTTAAATTTGGTGATGTGACAGGATGATCACTCCACATATCGCTATAGCAGTAGTATAATTAAGGTTTGGATCAACTCATTTGTCTAATAATAGTGCCCTACTATCATAATTATTAAATTTAGTTAATATTTTTACGAAAATAAAAATTAAATATAATACAAAATACTCTTAATTAATTTTTAAGAATAAAAATTAAAATCTCATAAGAATACAAATTATATTTATGAATTAATCAATTTTAATTATCATATTTCAGTTAAAAACTAAAAAATAATTATTAAAAAATATTATATACTTGATTGGGACTTGGGAGGGATAAACCTACTGTCAAACTTATAAAATTAATTCAAGTTATAAAAATTAAGATTATAAAAAAATATTAAATAAACATTAATGATTTTAATAATGAAATATAGGGTAGAACATGAAATGAAAAGTAATTAAGGTTGAAGTGGAGGCTGATTTTGCGGAGGTGGACGTCGAAGGCGATCTTGCGGCCCATGAACGGAAACCTTGGGAATTGGTGGGTTACTCAACAACCGGCGATTGCGGCATTGCATGGTGCCGCCGCAACCCTCCTTTGCCTCTCCGCCGCCGGCCCCTGCTTCCCCCATTGGCGGATCGTTTTTGTTTTGCACCATGAATTTCCCGGCGCCGACACTCCCCTCTGACAATTTTTTCCCCCATGGGCGATCCGGCGAATCCGCCGGCTCTCCGGCGCCGCTTTCAACCCCGGTTTCTCTCATGGGTGGATCATTTTTGTTTCGCACCATGAATTTTCCGGCACCGACACCAGACGGATCGTCAGCTTGATTTTGCTCAGATAATTTTTTTTCCCATGGGCGATCTGGCGAATCCGCCGGCTCTCCGGCGCCGCTGTCAACCCCGGTTTCTCTCATGGGTGGATCATTTTTGTTTCGCACCATGAATTTGCCGGCGCTACCATCGTCAGCCAGTTTTCGCTCAGACAATTTATTTCCCCATGGGCGATCCGGCGAATCCAATGGCTCTCCGGCGTCAACCAATTTTCGCTCCGATGGAGGTTTTTTTTTTCGCACTATGAAATGTCCGCCGCCGGCGCCGGGTTTCCCTGTGGCTGACGGCAAGAGGAAAACGTTCACCACAATCAGCCATGCTAGACCCACCACCAATTGATTCTTCATGGCTTCTTTTTTTATTTTTTTCTTTTTTTTTTTTTAGTTTTTTTATGAGATATATTAAATATATCTATTGAAATATTATGTAAGTTTATTTTTTATTTAATTTTCTTAAAACTCTTTTTTTTTCTTTCTGTTTCGTGTGCCAAATGTTTATATTGTAAAATATTTTCCAAATAATCGGATTGTTTAGTGGTCTGAAATTAAGACGTGATCACGGTTTCAGTGGATACGCTTATTTCAATCGTTTGCACACAAAAGTAAAAATAAAAATAATTGTAATATTTGGAATGGAATTTGAATTAATGTATTGTTAAAAAAAAGACTTGATCCCGTAAATAATTATTTACTATTGAGTTGGTCTCTTGAGAGACGGTCTCAAAATTTTTTTATTGTAAGACGGACCTTAATACATATCATTTCAACAAGTTAAATACATCATTTCATTTTTAAAAATACATTATTTGCAACAAAGAAATACATCATTTGTAATAAAAAAACACATCATTTCACTAAATTCGTTTCACAATAAAAATGGTGAGATATCATTTGCAATAAAAAAACACACCATTTCATTAAATTCGTCTCACAATAAAAATGATAAGACCGCCTCATCTGAGAATTTGCCTTTACCTATTTAGTCAAGATGCTGATTGTTATTTTATATGTATGTGTTGAGGTTCGATTTGAATACGGATCGGAGCCCCGAGAACTGGAATATAATATAATATGAAAACTATTACAAGGATACGGTGAACTAGAATAATTTATTTAGGCGTACAAGAAATGCTAGCAGCTAAACTATTGATGAAAATTGCTATAAGTGTTGGAAAAAGGATGATATAAGTGTTGTATGGAAAGCTCAGCACTAGAGTTCTTAACAATCGTCCAGTCTCTCCCTTTTCTTTGATTTTGTGAAGTATTTATAGGAGATCTTGCCGCCCTAGGGTTTCCGCGCCGTCTTCAACCACCTAGAGTCGAGCCCGCGATTATCGGGGTGATTGGCTGGTAGTGGGGCCTGACGGTTACGAATCCTTCGCGTGGCAGCCGTTGTCCCACCCGTTGAGATGTTTAAGGGAGCGAGGTGTGTGGTTCTTTCATCGAGCTCCCTTCTTTGTTGGAATTGAACTAGATAGAGCTGCGGGAGGGACTGACCGGACTCCTTTCGGTACTATGCGAGCTGCTTCCGTCGTTCGAGCTGCTCCGTGCTTGATCCTGTTCAGCTCGAGCTGGATATTTTTCCTGTGTTTGGGTCGATAACGGGTCTGGCTTGTGGTTTGAATCCAACTCAGTACTTTAATCTGGTCGGATCGAGTCCGGACCTCCAACAATAGCCCCTTTTGACTTAGACGAGATGCTTCGTAGCGGTCGGTTAAGTCAAAAATTATGGTCCACGAAAATATTTCTCAGGTTGTGGCCCTTCGGACTACTTCGGGAGTGGTCTGGTATTATTTGGGTGCTTTTCAAGCACCTTTCGGCTCCTAGGACCAGTTCCTCTGTGGGGGTCCTGACTCGTGCAGCCCCGGAAAGCTGCTACGAGTGCCGTCGCCGCGGGCCCGAATCCGCGGCGCTTATTTTGGGCAGTTCGGGTTCTGCCTCATTAGTTTTATGGCCACCTGTTGAGCCCCTGGTGAGTTAGACTCATGGCTGTGGGGTCTTATATGATGTCCGTCGGGGTGTGTGTCCCCAGGACCGACGATTTTCCTGCCGTGATATATCGTTCGAACTGCTTCGAGCGAATTTGTTCATGTCGAACTACTTTCGGCGAGCTGCCCTTGATGGGTTTGAAATTTGAGCGGCAAAAATCAGTGGCAGTTGCGTAATTTTCGGAAAAATTGGGGGCGGTTTGGGAGAAGTTGAGGGGTCGCTCTGAGTTATAACCGTCATTTGGGATTCGTGTCTGTCACTTTCCCTCACGCGAATACTTTCCCTCTTTCTCTGTGCAATTTCCGGCGAGTCCCTGTCTTCACTTTCCGGCGATCAGATACTGCTGCAGCCGCGATTTGGCGGGTTTTCTTCCTTTCATTCCGTAGGTAAGACCCGAAATGCTCCTTAATGTGTGTGTTTTTCTTCTTCTTGTTGGTTTTCTTGCGGATTACGTTTTGCCATGGCGACTGGTTTTTGGTGGGGAGTTGGGCTGACCGGGGCTCGCACCTCCCCTTTTCCTTTTTTGTTTAGGTTGATTTTATTCGAGTTTTGATTTTTCTGATGAGTTCTGATTCCAAAAACCGTGAGGGCTCGACGCCCCCTTTTACAACGCCCAAGATTTTACTGGCCCCGACTGGAGTTTGTTGTTCCAGGGACCGGAGAGGGCTGGTCCGAGCACGAGCCACGCTGCGCCAAGTCCAGATTCTGATTCGGAGGACAATAGGGTTCTAGCTGAGACGTTCGGACGATTGGAGCGGGCGGTTACTGGTGGAGAGGCCGGCGGGTCTGGCCGGGTAGCCGGGGCCAAAGACGAAGAGAAAGCGGCGGCGGAACCTGAGTTGGCGGGAGACAACGTTCTCCCGGAGGACTGGCGCACGCACCGGGTACTGGGGGCGGTGTCCACGGTTACTAGGGAGGCATTATGGGCCCTTGCCGACACCATCCTAGTCAAAGACGTGCGGTTCTGCATACCGCATCAATCAAACCATTGCTTCGATCCTTCCTCGGGCCACGTGGCTTTCTACACGGCGGTGATGGAGAATGGGATTGGATTGCCCGTGCACCCCTTGTTTTTCGAGGTCCTTGCTTCTTACAATCTTTCTCCCTTCCAGCTCGCGCCGAACTGCTGGTGTCACCTGGTCGGGGTTTTCCTGACGTGGATGGACTTGGGATTGGGGTGCCCGACGGTCAGGGAGTGGCATTATATGTATCGCTTCAACCAGTGCGCCGACAAGCACTATTACTACTTCACCCGGTGGTCTACTGGGTACTCGATGTTGATTAAGAAGCCTCCGTCGAACTCCCCGAGCTGGTGGACGAGCTTCTTCTACCTCAGGATGAATGAGGAACATCCTGAGTTCATCCGGCACGGCGGTGTCCCTATCCGTGGGTTTCTGGTTCCTTGCGAACTGGTTTAGCAATTTAAATCCACCTTGTCTGACCCTTTGTTTTGTTTTCTTGCAGATCACCCCCGTCCGGAGCTTACCCCGGAAGAGCAGGCCAGGGTCGATCGAGCCTACGATATTACCGTGGGCGACCGGGAGTGGCCTGTTATTCAGAACGGGCGCTTTGTCACTTCGATCACCTACCTCAACGGGAAGGGAGAACTGTACGCTCTGCCGGCTGAAATGACACGCCGTCGCCCTCCAGTTTCTGCAGACCGGGTCGCGGCCGCCTTCAGGGATAAGAAGAGGGCAAGGGACGATGAGGAGTCTCGTCGTCGATCTCCGAATCCTCCGAAGCGGCCGGAGCTCGAGAGGCATACTACGCCCCCTCTGCCGCCCTTTCAGCCCCTGGGAGGGGTAATGGTCGAGACGGTCCACCCTCAACCCCGCCAAGAGGTTCCGCGGAGACCCGATGACCGAGATAAGAATAAGGAGAGGAGGTCGGAGGAGTCTGACCGTCGTAGCTGCCATCGCTCTGGAGATCACGGGTCGAGGCGCGAGGATCTGGACAGGTTCGTCGTTCCTATTACCACTCCACCAGACCCCGTGGTGGATGCATTCCTGGTCCGGGCGCGTCAGATGTTGACCAATCCCTCCGTCGTGGACCAGACGGGGACTGCTCAGGTGCGCTTGGCACGATATCAGCTCCTCCAACTCCAGGTGCGTATTGTAACCCAGGTTGTCATGTTCTTCATGGTATGATTCTAACTTCTGTTGTGGTTCGCAGGCCCAGATGGAGCTCGACGCCATCCGTCGCGAGCTGGACGTGTTTGGTGACAAATGCATCAGGGAGATCTTCACTCTTCGCAAGGAGCGGGACTCCTTGAAGAAGTACTTGGACTCTCTGAATGAAAAGCTGAATCAGGCAGAAGACCGGGTGGCCGCGGCGGAAGGGCGGGCAGAGGCGGCGAAGAAGGAGGCAGAAGCTACCCAGGCCGAGCTCGAGGATTCACCGGGTGGCCGCGGAGGCCAAGGCGGATGCGGCAAAGCTAGCCTCGGACCTGAAGGTGAGGAATGATCAGCTCCTTTCTCTGGACTCTCGGCTGAGAACTCAACGCGAGAGTTACACAGCTGAGGTGGCAAAGTATGAGGAGCGGATCGCCCTCATGCAGACGGGCGAGGGACTGGACTTCGAGACCCTCATTACCTCCCCCCTCTTTGCTGATACATACGAGGTACGCCCTCTATCAAGTTTTATGCTTGTTCGGACTTTTTGACTTGTCTAACCTTCTTGTAGACTCTCTCCGAGCAGGTCGAGAGTGAGGTCCGGGAAAGGATTTCCCGAAAGTTCCCGGACCTCAGGAGCGGGAGCAGGAGAAGGAATCCGAGTAGCACGCCGAGCAAGATCAGAAGCTGCTCGAGGATTCTTCCCAAGGAGGCGATGGTCCGAAGGAGCAGTCCGAGCCGATGCTTGACCAGACCTCAAACCAGGGACCCGATCCGATTCCAGATGACTCCGCTGCCGCTTGAATGTCTTTAAAATTTCTGAACTTTTTACCTTTTTGTCTGAACAATTTTATTTTTCTGCAAACGATTTGTTTTCCTTGTACTTCAATTTCAAGGTAAATAGATGCTTTGATCTTGCCGTTGAAATTTCATATTCACACAACTGTTCTGCAAAATAGTGGCAGTCGGGGTGGGTGATGCCGAGACATCGCCCCTCCGATGCTTAAGTTAGTGATCGATCTAGAAGAGGAGATAGAATAACTTGAAATGAGATAGGATAGGGTGTGTTTATCTGGATCGAGTTCGTATTTTCCTTGTGTCGGCAGTTACTTTATATTTCTGCAAGAAGGACTCGTGAGGGGTTGGGCGATGCCGAAGCATCGCCCCTCCGACGCTCAAGTCAGTATAACTAATTAGGAGTGAATGGGAATTGAAAATAGAGTAGGGTTTTAGAACAGCATATCAGGGAGATTGAGTCCGTCGACCTCCTTCCCCTTAGAAATAATACTTCTTGAGGTGCTTGATGTTCCAGCTGTTTCCAATCTCCCTTCCGTCGTGGTCTTCTAGGTGGTAGGCGCCTCGACCTACAACTCTGGTGACTTTGTAGGGACCTTCCCATGTGGGTGCGAGCTTCCCTTGACTTTTGTCTTTGGTATTCTGAAAGACTCTCCTTAGGACCCAATCTCCGTCCTTGAAAGTTCGCATGCGGACCTTCTTGTTGAAGAATCTTTCGACCTGCTTTCTTCTCTGAGCCATGCTAAGTAGCGCTTGGTCTCTCTTTTCATCGATCAGCTCCAGGTTTCTGAGCATCTTCTCGTAGTTCTCTTCCTCTTGGCAAGTTTCCACACGTAGACTGCCGCCCCGAACTTCTGCTGGAATGACGACTTCCTCACCGTAATCTAAGGCGAACGGGGAGCTTCCTGTTGATGTCCTTGGAGTGGTTCGATAGGCCCATAGGACCCCTGGTAGTTCCTCCACCCACTTAGATTTGTGGGCTTCGAGTCTTTTCTTCATTGTTGCCATGATAGTCTTATTTGTTAACTCGGCCTGTCCATTAGCTTCCGGGTATCTTGGTGTGGAAAACACAAGCTTGATGTTGTATTGGTTGCAAAATTCTTGTACTTTCCGTCCTGTGAATTGTGTGCCGTTATCCGTTCTGATCTCCTTGGGTATTTCGAATCTGCAAAGGATGTGGACCCACAAGAACTTGATTACTTCTTGCTCTCTCACATTTGCGAAGGCCTCTGCTTCGACCCACTTGGTGAAGTAGTCGGTGGCCACTAAGATATATTCCTTCTGTCTGATTCCTTTGGGCAGCTTTCCGACTATGTCTATCCCCCAAGCCATGAAGGGCCACGCTGCGATCGTAGCGTGGAGTGGCTCTGCATGGCTTTGATTCGTGACTTCGAACCTCTGGCATGCCTCGCAGCTTCGTACGTAGTTCCTAGCGTCTTTTCGTAATGTCGGCCAATAGAAGCCTGCTGAGATTACTTTGTGCGGCAGCGGCCTGGCCCCTTGGTGACTTCCACAATCCCCTTCATGTATCTCCATAAGGATTGCCTACCCCGCAGCTGGTTCGAGGCACTTTAGAAGTGGTCCTTCGACCGACCTTTGGTACAAGCTTTCGTTGTGGATTGTGTATTTTGCCACCGACCTGGTCAGTCGCACAGCCTCGGTTCGATCCTCGGGTAGGGTTCCGGACTCGATGTACTTTTGTATCGGCTCGATCCATGAGTCACCAACCGTTAAATCCATGATCTCAGCCTTTGGGGCGGCTGGCTCTTCGGCCCATGTTATTATAATAGGCCTATTCTGCTTCAACTGTTTGGTGGAAGCCAGATTTGTTAACGCATCTGCTTCGGCATTTTCCTCTCGGGCGATGTGCTTTAATTCGCAGACCTCAAATTCTTCTCTCATCTTCCGTGCCAGGTCGCAGTATTTCTGTAGCCTGGGCTCTCTAACCTGGAAATGGTCCTCCATCTGCATGACCACAAGTTGTGAATCTCCTTGCACTTGTAGGCGGCGGGCTCCCAACTCTTTGGCGAGCTGCATTCCCCGTACAAATGCCTCGTACTCTGCTTCGTTGTTCGTGGCCTCAAAATTTAGGCGGATAGCCCTTTCGAATACTTCCCCCATCGGGCTTTGGAGTCTTATGCCTGCTCCATTTCCATGAATGTTACTTGATCCGTCTACTTGCAGGATCCAAGGCTCTGCGGCTGTCTCTTTGATCTCCAAGCTCGCTATCTCTGTTTCTGCATCAGCCTGGAGATTGGTGGTGAATTCGGCGATGAAGTCGGCCAGCACTTGTGATTTGATTGTAGTTCGTGGCTCGAACTCGAGGCCGTAGCCTCCGATCTCCACTGCCCATTTTAGTAGCCGCCCAGATAGGCTCGGCTTCGAGAACACGGTTCTCAATGGATAGGATGTGACTACTTTAATGGGATGAGACTCAAAGTAAGGCCTCAACTTGCGTGATGCCGTCACCAATGCCAGTGCCAATTTTTCGAGTGCCGTATACCTCGTCTCAGCGTCGAGCAGTGGTTTGCTTGCATAATATACTGGCCGCTGCTTCCCAGACACCTCCTTAACGAGGACCGCTCCAAGCGCGTGCTCCGATACAGACAAGTAGAGCAATAACGTCTCTGCTTTTTCTGGTTTGGACAAGAGTGGCGGGCTAGCAAGGTAATCTTTTAGTTGCTCGAGTGCCCTCGCGCACTCGTCCGTCCATTCGAACTTCTTCCCTTTCTTCAAGATTTGGAAGAATTCGTGCGTGCGGTCCGAATATCTGGAAATGAAGCGGCTAAGCGCCGCCAGCCGACCCGTGAGTTTCTGGACCTCCTTCGGACTTCTCGGGTGTGTGATTTCTCTGACGGCCCGAATTTGACTGGGATCCGCCTCTATTCCTTGCATGGTGACTACGTGCCCCAAGAATTTTCCTGATGCTACCACGAATGTACACTTTGCGGGGTTTAACTTCATCCTGTACCTGTTGAGAATCTCGAATGCTTGGCGTAGGTGACCAACATGGTCGTTCGCGAACTTTGATTTCACAAGCATGTCATCAATGTACACTTCCATCGTCTTTCCGATAAGTGGCTCGAACATCTTATTCATGAGCCTCTGATACGTTGAGCCTGCATTTTTAAGTCCGAAGGGCATGACCTTGTAACAGTATATCCCTTTGCTCGTTATAAAGGCTGTCTTCTCTTGATCTTCGGGATGCATGAGGATTTGGTTGTACCCCGAGAATGCATCCATAAAGCTTAGTAGCTCGTGTCCTGAGGTCGCATCGACGATACAGTCGATGTGGGGTAACAGGTACGGGTCTTTTGGACATGCTTTGTTCAGGTCTGTGTAGTCCACACACACCCGGTTCTTCCCATTCTTCTTCTTGACTACCACGACGTTGGCGAGCCACGTCGGGTATTTCACCTCCCGAATGGATCCGATGTCCAACAACTTCTGTATCTCTTCATTGATTGCCTCGTTCTTTTCAGCAGGGAACTTACTTCTTCTTTGTTGTACAGGTTTATGATTTGGATCGACCTGTAATTTATGCGTCATTACTTCTGGGTCGATGCCTACCATGTCTCTGTGTGACCATGCAAATACTTCCTTCTCATTACTGAGAAATTCGATCCATTGAGTTCGAACCCCAGGTTCCAACCCGGCTCCGATGTTCGTCTTTTTCTCAAGGTCAGTTGGATCAAGTTCGACCTCCTCTATTTCCTCTGATTCCCCCGCGGGTGGTAGTGGCTTGCTTCTGGCAAAATGTTGTTGAGTGCATACCGCCTTGAAGCTCGCATAGTAACATTCCTTGGCGGCGTTTTTCTCACCTCGTATTGTACGAACCCCTCCTGCCGTTGGGAACTTGACCACTTGATGAAACGTTGATGGGATAGCCTTTAATTGGTGCAACCAGGGTCGCCCTAGCAGAGTGTTATAAGCGCTAGGAGCGTCGACGACCATGAACGGTACGTCGTAATGTGTTCCCCCGCAGTATGTTGGGAGAACTATCGTCCCAACCGTCATCTGGACGCCGCTGTTGAAACCAATCAATGGGGTCTGGGATCGAACGATCTTCTCTTCCGGTATCTTCATTTCCTTGAGTGCGTGCAAGAATAGGATGTTCGCCGAACTCCCATTGTC
This sequence comes from Plectranthus barbatus, assembly GCA_026898455.1. Lineage (NCBI taxonomy): Eukaryota > Viridiplantae > Streptophyta > Magnoliopsida > Lamiales > Lamiaceae > Plectranthus > Plectranthus barbatus. The sequence goes on along the minus strand of JAPKLW010000385.1, from coordinate 30,352 downwards.
GACCAAGATCCTTTTCACGAGGCAGTTCGATATGATTAATGATATAACCAGGGCATCGTCATGAGGGTGGCTTAGCCCTAGAATCTCCTCGCTCGTAAATTCAATTGGGTGGTGGCTCGAATTTTTCTGCGGTGCTACAGCTTTTTCTCTAGTCAACCTCCTGGCTCACTTTGCTGCGGAATTAGTGATTCCATTGATCTCTGATCCCCCGATTATGCAATTGATGGTTCGAACCGGGACCGGCAATTTTGGTGACCCTGCCTTTTCGGGCCCTGATTCTTCTGTGCGCTTTTCCTGAGTCCATGTCTTTTTCCCTCGGTCAGACAAGTATTTGTAGGGATTTCCCGTGAACCGAATTACCAAAACAAAAATTGAACCGGATCGATCTATGGATATTGCCCATAATTAAATATTCTCAAAAACCCTAGCATGCTCCTATGACTTTAATTCATAATTGTGGATTGAGAGATTACCGTAAATCCGTAGTGTCTGTACCGATCTTTTGCGTTTGAATTCCAAAATCCAATTCAACCACGCAATCCGATTTCTCTGCGAAAACAGAAATTAGAACACTAATTTCTAGAGATAATCGAAAACAAAGAACAGGGAAAGAAAGATCTGTTGTTCTCCAGATTAGATCTTCAGATCTGTGTCCCGGTGCTGGTCAGATCTACTACTGGTGAGGACTCCGTAGATCTGTGGCTTGAGCAGGACCAGAATCGAAATTCTCCTCCTTCTCCTCTTGGGATCGGCGCCTCTTCTCTCTCTGCCCTAGGGTTTTTACTGATTTGAATAATCACAAAAGGTGGCTAGGGTTTCCAGAGAGAGTGGTCTATTTATAGACCCAGGGTTTTATCCCTAATGGGCTACTGGGCTCAATTCAGCACACTTATTTGGGCCAGACCTGGGACCTAATGCAAATAATAAAGTGGGCCTATAAATTAATTAATTCCCATGTCCACAACCCGGGACACAATTAATTAATTAATATTAATTCTTTTTCACCACAGAATTAATACTGACCTACCCCTTTATTACCACGTTATGAGAACGGGTTGCATTAATTGAGAATCCCCATATTTAAGGTTACCGGACATCCATTAATTAATCGGAGCCTCTGACAAGCTCTAACTACAATTAATTAATATCTTATTATTCCTGAGTAGTACCACTCAAACCTTATCACTCGTGCCTGAACTTAATCAGCCTGCAGGACATTGGCACGATGAATGTTATTGAGCTCCTCAGGGAATGTCCCCATCCTATTACTCGGATATGGTTACCTAAGTTCAGTCTCAGGCGGTACTACACGAACTGCTGTTACCCAAGATGCGGATATACGAGCACGTTACTCAGGCTCTCCACCATGGCAAGTCAAAGCAACAGTTAACCCGTGCAAACCCCTGAACCTTCGTTAGGGTTTGGACTCGATCAATATAACGAGATCTTTTATTCGCTGATGCCAGACAGACGAATATATCTCACTGCGGTCCATCAATACGCCACCTCTGCGTACCAGCATGTCAAGTAACCAAGACAGACTACTTATTCCAACAATGCCGCAGCCATCCGAACAGACGTATCCTCATACGCTGTCTCGGCTGTGATCAGGTTTATGTCTCACTAGGTCAAGTGATCATACTGTCTTCTGTGATCTACAACACGCCGTACGATCGTCCCTATCGGTGAGACAAGAGGATACCATTGTTCATACATGTAAGATTGTTAACAGATAGGAGAAATAAACCGTTGTATAATCATTATAGTAAATGCTTTCAGTATACAAAACCCATCAATATTCAGCCAGGTATCCCTTTTTGAGGAGCTCAACTACTTCGAGACGCAGGGCGCGACAATCTGCGGTGGTGTGGCCGTGATCATTATGAAACTCGCAAAACTTCTGAATGTTGCGTGCGGCCGGATCAGCTTTCATCTTCGGGGCCACTTCACCTTCTCCGGCATCCTTTGGAAAACATTTTGGACCAGGTCAGCTGGTGCGATGGAGAGTGTGTATTCCGGGACGTATGGCCCCAGGTGGTTAACCTGAGGTGGTTTGTTGTACGGGTGCGACCTTGGAGGACGTCTGTCTCTTTGCTCCCGGTGGCCCTCCTCCCGTGTGTTCGGTCTCCCGCTGTTGCGGCATGCTCGCCGATAGGGCTCATCTTCTTCCCACTTGATGAGAGCCCACGCGCGGTTCAGAGCGTCGTCCATCGTTTGGCAGGGGTAGATGGAGAGCTCTTGATAGAGGTCAGAATCCACATCGAGACCTTTCGTGAAGGCTCGCACGGCAGTACTGTTTGGGCAGTTAGGCACTGCGACGCCCTTAGAGGTTCTCCCAGCTTCTGGATCACGGCATAAAGATCGTCTGGGTGCTTATCGAGGCGCCTACTGCTTGAATATTGCCTTAGGAACAATTGGTGCAGTTCGGCAAAAGTGGATATCGAGCTTCTAGGCAGATTTATGAACCATTGTAGGGCGGGCCCTGTCAAGCTTGACCCGAAGCTCTTGCACATACACGCCTCCATCAGGGCTCACGGAATCGCCAATGCCAACATTTTCTGCCGATAAACGGCTATATGATTCTCAGGGTCCGAGGTTCCGTCATAGAGGACGAAAGTAGGTGGGGCGAACCTGGCCGGGAGTTCTGCCCCGGCGATATCTGGTGAGAACGGAGAATCTGTATAACTCTCTCTCGGGATAGTCTTCTCCGGTGCGGGGAGTCCCGGGATCCTGGATAGCAGTGATTCGAGATGGCCGAATCTCTGTTCAAATCTTCGTTCGATCTGCTGAACGGCCTGCAGCTCCGATTGGTTCAGCTGTCCGGTTTGATTCCTGAGCGTCAGAGGGGCTTCCGGGGTTCTTTCGGTGGTCACCCCTTCAGTACGGTCAAAATCTGGCTCCAAATTCCTCGCGGGGTTACCAGCGTTCCTTTCTGTGCTTCGAGGCTCTTCAACTATTGGGTGTCTGTTGTTTTGCAACTTCAGTCTCCGATTCTCTCTCTCGAGGAGCTCGTACCTCCTCACCATCTCTTCCAGCGCGCCTTGTGCTCTTTGCACCTGCGTCACCAACCTCGAGACATCGGGGTTTTGAAGTATATGAGGTGGTGGCGGCAGGGATGCCAGATCTCCGAGCGGAGTGGCATTGAACTCCCTCATCAAGTCGTTCACCATCCCGACTGGATTGGATATGCGCGGAGCCCCGCCACCTGCTGCGGCGGTTCGCCCTCGTCCTGGTGCCGCTGGGACCCCTCGGCCTGCTCCTGCTGGAGCCCCTCGTCCTGCTCCGAGATTAGATCCTCGACCTTGCCCTCCGGTCGGAGCAGTCCTCTGATCATCGACTTCTACCACATGAGTGTTGCCTGGATCGTCCGCCATTCCTGCAAAAAGAGAGTGAGAATTGTTCTCGATCCCCCACGGTGGGCGCCAAATTGTTGAGGTTTGATTTGAATACGGATCGGAGCCCCGAGAACTGGAATATAATATAATATGAAAACTATTACAAGGATATAGTGAACTAGAATAATTTATTTAGGCGTACAAGAAATGCTAGCGGCTAAACTATTGATAAAAATTGCTATAAGTGTTGGAAAAAGGATGATATTAAGTGTTGTATGGAAAGCTCAGCACTAGTGTTCTTAACAATCGTCCAGTCTCTCCCTTTTCCTTGATTTTGTGAAGTATTTATAGGATATCTTGCCGCCCTAGGGTTTCCGCGCCGTCTTCAACCACCTAGAGTCGAGCCCGCGATTATCGGGGTGGTTGGCTGGTAGTGGGGCCTGGCGGTTACGAATCCTTCGCGTGGCAGCCGTTGTCCCACCCGTTGAGATGTTTAAGGGAGCAAGGTGCGTGGTTCTTTCATCGAGCTCCCTTCTTTGTTGGAATCGAACTAGATAGAGCTGCGGGAGGGACTGACCGGACTCCTTTCGGTACTATGCGAGCTGCTTCCGTCGTTCGAACTGCTCCGTGCTTGATCCTGTTCAGCTCGAGCCGGATGTTTTTCCTGTGTTTGGGTCGATAACGGGTCTGGCTTGTGGTTTGAACCCAACTCAGTACTTTAATCGGGTCGGATCGAGTCCGGACCTCCAACAGTATGAATTGTCATTAAAATAAAATAATAAAAAAATATTATTGTCACTAAATATTGACAATTTGTAAAATGTCATAAATTATATGTTTTGGGATGAAAAAATATATGAAATTGTAACAAGTTAAATTTTGTAATACCTGAAAAATCGTTATCACTGTAAAGGCAATTTAAATGACAAAATTGTATTATAAACATTATCGTCATTTCAAGCATTTTTTAGAGTACTTCTTAACTACCTATTTATATAGTTATGGAATTGTCTTGAAAACTTTCAAAAAAAAAGGAAAAAAAAAAAACAAACAAATTAAATTATTAATTTTTATTTCATATTTTTCTCAATTTATTTTATAAAATGTCGTATAATTTCAGCCATACAACAACTAGAGTTTTGGTTGTCCACTAATCTTAGCGATTTCTGTTAATTACCATTTAAGGCAAGATTTGCAACTCTATATAACGTAAGAAATTTTCCAAATCAACTGCCAAAAAAAAAAAACCCAGAAAAAAAAGTTAATTCGTAGTGAATTTCTGCATTAATATTTTTTATTTTTTCATAAAAAATAAATAAAGAAGGGAAGCATGTCGAAGACGTTGGTCGTGATCATGGCGACGCTTCTCGTCATCGGCGCTTTTCTTCCACCGTGCGCGGCGGTGGGCCCGGGAGCGAACGAGTACAATAGGGGTTGCTTAGCCAGCCAACAATGTCGCAGCCGGCGGCTGTTGAATTCCGTTGTCGAGGGGGCGGAGGAGACGGCCGGCAAATTCAAGAATAAGGTCGTCAACCTTTTTCATTGATTAATTTGTTGGAATTAGTTAAATTCTTCATTAACCATCAAGGTTTTTGTAAGTGATCATATTATGTAATATTATTATGCAATGTGATCGTTTTTTTATATTTCTAACATCATATTTCATTTCCTATTATTAATTTTACGAACCGAATTATTTGTCTTAATTTTCTATTAACAATATTAATTTAAATCTAAAAAAATCATGAATTTTTTTTTTACTTAATTATCTGTGTACTAATGCCCATGAAGATTTACTCACGAATTATTTTTCGATTAAATATAAAAACTATAATGAATATTGAGAAATACTCCCTCCGTCCCATATTATTAGACACGGAGGAAGTGGCACATGAACCAAGATAAATAGTAAATAAATGTTTAAAGAAAGATTAATTTAAAAAATATTAATAAAATAATTACAAATTACAATCTTTAAAAAGTCAAGAAATGTAGGCGGAGTGATTAAGATTATGTTTTGTTAATAATCATTAGTTAATTTTGATTATGTTTTGTTAATTTTTTGCCAAATAAAGAAACGTGTCTAATAAACGGGACGGACCGAAAAGAAATACGTGTCCAATACAATGGGACGGAGGGAGTAATTGGAAGTTTGAATATTATTCTTTGATTCCATAATCTATCAGACAGCTTATTGTCTTATGCAAAACGTTTCTTCATTACTTGCATAAAATATATATTGTCAAATATTTATCATCACTCAATGCAGGGCTGGCCTGGAGGTCGTGCGGGAGGTGCACCGCACCAGGGCTAAAAAATATTGGGCATTATTTTTATAGTATTTTAGCATTAATATATTATTAATTTATTTTAGCATTGAATTTACTAAATTATATTAATCCCAAATAAATAAATCCATCTTTACTTCAATTAAAATAAAATAGTAGATGACTTAAATTTATACTTTGCCTTATATAAGTTTTAAATTTTAAATAAAATAAATGATAAGATATCAAAATACTCTTCTTCACAACATTATATCAGTTATTATATAATTAAAAATTTGATTAGTCTATTTAAACGAATTTGAAAAAAATGTTCTTGAATTGAAAAAAATGATCAAATAGATTGTTAGTTATTCTTTAACAAATAGATTGTGAAATTCTTAGTGGTGAGTTTGGTTAAAAAATAAAAGACATTTATGAGGTTATCTGTAAATGATAGTTATGAATTTTGCTTGTTTATTTTATTTAAGGTTTTTTTATTAATGAATATAATTAAAACTCGCATGATTTCAATGTAAAATAACATGAATTTACTGCGATTTATAGTTTTTGAACAACTTTTGATCAAAGATGACATGAGTCAATTTTATACTTATATTATATTTTATTAATTTTTTTATTTATAATTATAATAGTAAAATAGGGGCACCATTTATAGTTATCGCACATGCCCCCCAAAATTACAGGCCCACCTTGACTGAATGTTTATTTTCCAAGAAGTCAGTAACAATAATATTTTATAAATAGTGTTACTTATCGAAACAATAATTCATTTTATATATATTGACAGCTTATCGAAACAATAATTCATTTAATTCATTATGGCACTGGCGCGACGTGCTGAACTATTTTTTTAACATAATTAATTAACTATTTTATTTAATGATTATTTGTCCTCTTAAATTAAAATTCCCCAGTAAGAAAAAAAAAAAGAATCATGTCCATCAGATCTAAAAAAAATCAATGATTGATATTTAATCAAGCAACAACTGAAACACAATCAAGCAACAATTAAAGTACAATCATGCAACGATCTGAATACAATCAAGCAATGTCGTGAATGCAATCAAGCATCTTTCTCACTTTCTCACTAGATCCGCTCCCTATATATATATATATATATATATATAGAGAGAGAGAGAGAGATGAGATCTTGATAATAAATAGGTATATTAAAAATTAGAATGAATCTCATCCATTAGATTTAATTAAATCAATGAGTAATATTTAATTGAGCAACAATTAAAACGCAATCAAGCAACAACTAAAATGCAATCAAGCAACAACTAAAACACAATCAAGCAACATTGTAAAGGTAATCAAGTGACTTTATCATTTTATCACGGGGGAATTTTTATCACCGAATCCAATTAATCTCTCTCTCTTTCTATATATAGGCAAAAACTTGCGTTAGGCAGGCCTAAACGATTTAGGCGGGTTTTATCCTACCCAAATGGGTTCATCCATCCCAAATAGGGTATATTATATGGGTTTGGGCTTGGGTTAATGGATAAAACCCGCCTAAAGCTTGGGTTAATGGATAAAACCCGCCTAAAATATTTAGGCCTGCCTAACCCAAGACCTTCCCCTATATATATATATAGATAGGTATATATATTTAATTATATAAAGAAATTTAGAAATTTGAAGTAATTTTATATAAATACTAGATTTGTAATTCTTAATTAACATAATAATTTTTAATATATTTGACATTTTACCCTAAGTTTGTGTATAACTAGATTTGCACATAACATTATTAGAGAATATCATAATAAATTTTAATATATTTGACATTTTACCCCTAAGTTTTTTTTATAATTATTAAAATAGGGGAAAATATGAATTTTAGAACAATGTATAGGTCAATTCTGAATTTGTTAGGAATTTATGTTAGAAATTTCTTCCTTATGGTGATGTTTTGATGAGTCAAACATACCACAAGTTAGTGTATCTCTAACTAGATTAGTCCATACTTGTAATGTCGTGTCTAAGATTTATTGAGTTGTAAATCGGAGTTGATCACAAGCTTTAGATGTTTGCTGGCTGAATTTCACTCACCAGCAAAAGAGTTGTTTGGAGTTTGTTTGCTGAAATACCTCACCAACAACGTGTCTTTCCTTAGGAGGAAGCAGGCCGACACGTCATCACTAGCTGGTGATCCACCAACAAGGAGTCTATCAACAAATAGTCAACAGTTAGGCAATTCCCAAACCAGCAAGAAGAAACACAAGCAAGTCAAGACAAGCGAACACTTTACATGTCCAAATTTTAAGAAAGGAGATCTTAAAGTCTATGATCCTTAAAAGCTTGTTCGTTCAAGAAATCCACCAGCAGTCATTCATCGGACTCGCTTGGAAGCCATTTTGACTAAAGCTGTAAAATTCACCTGCTCTGACAGAAAGTACGCTGAAATTCAGGAAAAGTAAGACTTCGATTAAATGTGTTCCTTTTGTCTCACAACAACTTTATTTTCAAACCTTTCAAGGAGTGAGTGTCTTAAATGGTGGTTCCAATCCATATAGAGAAGGCTACCTTCTACGAATATATTGATCCGTAAATGAATCCATTTGAAACCACATATACTCTGAGAAATTTACTCAAGCGCTCAAAAGAATTCACGTTGTTCTAACAACTCTCTTTGTGCCTTATTGGACACGAGACAATGTTATTCTTGGTCTTTTTACTGTCTAAGTAAGAAACTTTCTTGGAGTTATTACATATCTAGTGATAACTATTATGAGTTTATACCGCAAACAAACGTTCCAGGGAAGAACTCAAAGTCCCGAAGAACTCAAAGTCCCACGACCAGCTGGAGGTTGAGTGGTGCGCCCACACTTTAGATATGAAGAAGCGATAGAGAACGAAGGACTTGGCGAGTGAGCTAATGGATTGGTGGATACAGGCATTCACCTGCTATAAACAGAATGTGCGACATCTTTGTAATCCCCATGATATGATCATCACCTGAAGGTGAAGATCGTAACCCAGGAACTCAATTGAAAGGATGTAATGCACGCAGAAACAAAATAAAACTGATACAATTGAAAATCCAACACCTTTGAAATCGACCCATAGAGAACCGTTGGCAAGGACGAAATGAACCCTTACGACCCAACAAGCAACTCGCCTCAACAATGATGGATTGTTGGTCCCGAAATCAGAGTAATGAGTAATGCAGCGGAAGTAAGTTTGATTAGAACTTGTTCTCCGAAACTGACTGAAACTTAGTTTCGGGTTAATTGAAAAGTAAGTTTAAGCTCAGAAGGTTATTAAGTACGTTTCTAGGTATACACTTCAATACTTAGTCAAGTATTGAACGTTTCAAAGTAAGTTTGAGAAACTTCAGTGCATAAATGTAAAGTAAGCAAGTAAACGACTTATAATATTTTATAGTGGTTCAGACTTAATATCCTACATCCACTATTCCGAACTTAATCAGAAATTCACTAAGTATCAGGTTACAAGCATCCTTACGATCTTGGTTATCCCGTCAGATCCTTCGTCCTCTGGTCTGCTGACATCACTCGCTTAGGAACTCCTTGCAAGCTGGCACTTCTTCAGGTTGAAGTGAGGACGCATCTCGCAGCCTTCTTCCTGGATGGTTGGATGTTTCCTTGTTCTTCCCAGAACTAAGTTTGGTTGGCAAATGCCCGATAGAATCAATATCCCAGAGTAGGATACTGACTGCTATGAATATAACTTTAGAAAATTTATATTCACCAAAGTATAGCTTCAACTTTAAGCTTTAGCCTCGTGCTTTAAACAACCAGCACGAAATGATTAATTTGAGTTCAAAACTCAAGTCTCGTGTTAAGTAAACAGAATTTCAGAGAGCTTTGAGTAGAAAGTTTGGCAGAGTGTCGACTTACCTTTTCTCATGATTCTTGGTGTGTTCTTCATTCGAAATGTTGAACTATTTATAGGCAGCCTTGGTCGACAATTTGAATTATGTTCGTTAAACACATAATTCAAGTCGTTAGAGACATAGATTGATCCATCCAATCACAATCATTTTTCATAGGTATACTCTGATCTGCTCTGAAAAGTAGTCCTTGCATTGTACTTCCTACCTACTCCTGTCAGACAAAGCTTCAGTCCGAGGTTTCCAAGTATGGGACATCCTCGTACTGACTTTTACTTAGCATTTACTCGCATTTAAGTCTGACTTCGATTCGCCTTGTGTTCCTCATGCTTTTGAAATAAGGGCCTTCATACTGACATTCCAAAGTCAGTATGGGAATCTCTTATACTGACTTCCCAAAGTCAGTATGTGATATGTGAGTAAAATGACCGATTTATTGATATGTTTGAGTGCTTGTTTGCATTCATTTTACCCACATATCATATTGTTTTCGTGTGTTTTTGTCTTATTTTCGTGTTTTGTTGTGTTGGTGTTGTGTAGGGAAAGAATTGAGAATTTTCATCATGTTTGGCCCAATTTTGGTGAAAAATCGACCCAGATCGTGTTTATGCATGGTAATACCGACCCGGATGGAGCAGAGGAGCAGCAGGGAGATTTCAGAGCCAAATCCCGGTCCAGAACATTCTGGGTTCGATCAAGATTTTCTTCTGTCTGGCAGAGCTCGATTGAACCCTTGCTCAGCTCGGCCAGGATCTACCAGGCAGAGGCAAATCCCGGTCGAGCCAGTTCTATCCCGAGCAAACCCGAACGTGCTATTTTGGCAGCTTTTTAGTTTTGAAGCATCTAGGTCGAGCCGATTTCATCCGGGCCGAAATCGAAGTCTGGGAACTTAATATAAAATATGGAATAACGATTGAGAAAAGAATTTTTTGCACTTTTTACATATTTGTGGCGGTTTTTCGCTCTCCAAATCACTTCATACGCTCATTCAACCATCAATTGAAGGGGATCTTCATCCAAATCTATCCAATTGATGAAGAACATGAAGAATCAAGTCTAGATCAAGACTAAGGATCCAATTTGGGGGAAATTGCAATTCCAAATCTATTTGTAATGGCTAAGTTTTGTCTTTCAATTCAATTGTACCAATTCCAAGGTATGAGTAGCTAAACACCTAGGGATGTTGGATTGAACAATGTAGTGGATTAAGGCATGCTAGATCTTATTCCTATTCAAGTAATGTATATAAGAGTCAATTTCTTGATACTTGACATTGAGATTGCAGCCAATACGCGGATTGATATGTCGTGATTAGCATGTTCTTATGTATATTTTGATCCAATCCCTGTGCGGAGGAAGCATATAGGTTAAGTGTCCACGGTCGTTTGGGAGTGTGCTAGGATTAGATAACGTAACGGTTTGATAATCTTAGTTCATCTACGATTAATTCACCAGTGCTAAGGGAGTTAGTCATATTAGTGTGGATTGACCATCTCTTGGAAGATTAATTTGTGTTTGCATGATTCAATTAGTTATAATTTTTCACTACAAAGTGATGGGTTTTGTATACTGAAAGCATTTATTACAATGAGTATACAACGGTTTATTTCTCCTATCTGTTAACAATCGTACATGTATGAACAATGGTATCCTCTTGTCTCACCGATAGGGACGATCATACGCTGTGTTGTAGATCGCAGAAGACAGTATGATCACTTGACCTAGTGAGACATAAACCTTGATCACAGCCGAGACAGCGTATGAGGATACGTCTGCCCGGATGGCTGCGGCATTGTCGGAATAAGTAGACTGTCTTGGTTACTTAACATGCTGGTAAGCAGAGGTGGCGTATTGATGGACCGCAGTGAGATATATTCGTCTGTCAGACATCAGCGAATAAAAGATCTCGTTATATTGATTGAGTCCAAACCCTAACGAAGGTTCAGGGGTTTGCACGGGTTGACTGTTGCTTTGACTTGCTATGTTGGAGAGCCTGAGTAACGTGCTCGTATATCTGCATCTTGGGTAACAGCAGTTCGTGTAGTACCGCCTGAGACTGAACTTAGGTAACCATATCCGAGTAATAGGATGGGGACATTCCCTGAGGAGCTCAATAACATTCATTGTGCCAAAGTCCTGCAGGCTGATTAAGTTCAGGCACGAGTGATAAGGTTTGAGTGGTACTACTCAGGAATTATAAGATATTAATTAATTGTAGTTAGAGCTTGTCAGAGGCTCCGATTAATTAATGGATGTCCGGTAACCTTAAATATGGGGATTCTCAATTAATGCAGCCCGTTCTCATAACGTGGTAATAAAGGGGTAGGTCAGTATTAATTTTGTGGTGAAAAAGAATTAATATTAATTAATTAATTGTGTCCTGGGTTGTGGACATGAGAATTAATTAATTTATAGGCCCACTTTATTATTTGCATTAGGTCCCAGGTCTTGCCCAACAAGTGTGCTGAATTGAGCCCAAAATGGCCCATTATGGTTTCCAACCCTAGGTCTATAAATAGACAGCTCTCTCTCATAAGTCATAACAGAGTGGAAAAACCCTAAACCTAAGAGAGAGAGTGGGCGCCGTTTTTGAGAAGAGAAAAGGAGGAAAATTTTCAAATTCTGGTCCTGCTCAAGTCACAGATCTACGGAGTCCTCACCAGTAGTAGATCTGACCAGCACCGGGATACAGATCTGAAGATCTAATCTGGAGAACAACAGATTTCTTCTTTCCTTTTCTTTATTTTTGATTTTCTCTAGAAATTAGTTTTCTAATTTCTGTTTCCGCAGAGAAATCGGATTGCGTGGTTGAATTGGATTTTGGAATTCAAACGCAAAAGATCGGTACAGACACTACAGAATTACAGTAATCTCTCAATCCACAATTATGCATTAAATTCATAGGAGCATGCTAGGGTTTTTGTGAATTTAATTATGGGCAATATCCATAGATCGATCCGGTTCAGTTTTGGTTTTGGTGATTCGGTTCACGTAAAAACCCTACAATTGGTATCAGAGCGAGGCTTCTGATTTATGGCTATGTTGTTCATAATTGAATTCTATTATGCATGTATGAATTTATTATTGTGGTTGTTTGGTTTTTGTTCCTCGTGGCAACCCGTTGGTTCAGCCCGCGGTGGTTTATCCGTGTAGGGCTGAATTATTTTGTAAAATCATGAGAAAATCCATGATTAGCATAGATTTGAAAATTGTAATAGAATAGTTTCTGTAATTCTATTTTTCAAATTATGTAATTGGACGGGTCGAGGACGAAGAACGAAGATGGAGCCGATGAAGGGTCGGGCACGGCGGACGACGGTGGCGGCGCGGCAGGCGCGGCTGAGGGCGTGCGGCACACGCACGGCGCGCGAGGGCAGCACATACGGCGCGCGAGAGGCACGACGAGGCAGGCGCGGGCGCGCGGGCGTACGGCCTGCGTGCGCGCGACAGTCGGCAGGCGCGCGGCGCTGGGAGCGGCCCTGGCCGGTGGCGGTCGGCGGCGGCTTCGGTCGTCGTCGGCTGCTGCTGTCCCGTCGCGGTGGCTTGTGTTTTTGGTGGTTTGTGCAATCCTGTGTAAACCCTAGGTTTGCATTAGGGTTAGGGCATATTATCATATCACAAAGGCCTAAAAATCCAAAAGATTTGGTGTATCAAGATTTGAAAGCCCTTGAAGATTTGAGAAGATTTGAATTTATCCATTAAATTCAAAATTCAAATTGTAATAGATAGATTTTATTTTCTATTTATTTTGGGGCCACGAGGAATTTTTGTTTGCCTTAATTGTCCTCATATGATATGTGATTTATTTATGTGCGCAATTAAGCATGTGTAGATAATAGTAAAAACATGTTTTACTGCTTTTATTATTTACAGCTTTCCAAGCATGCTTATGTGATTAATTTCTTTTGTTGGATTATATTTTGGGAATATTTGGGCTTGTTTAATTACATGCAAAAATTTGGAAAATATAATGACAAAAGGAAATTATGTGTGCGCATAAAGAAACCTTTTAAAAGAAAAATACTAAGCAGATTTTTTAATTAAAATCAATAGACCTCCACAAAGCGGTCTTAGGCTGTAAGTGCATCTCTCGTTCTAGTAAACGTCTACGAGTGTAGCTTGCTAGTTCCCGGAGGTGCATGGGTACGGTTGTTGGGATTTCTAGACAAACAATTTAAATCATGTGAATAGTGGGAGGGCTTTGCGTAAACGTCTACGAGTGTAGCTTGCGTAGACCTCTTTCACAAGTATTCTAGGATTGATTTAAATTAAAGATAACAAAAGCTTTGAGGGCTGTGCGGTATGGTTACGTGCCATGCTAAACTGTCTCTTTTGGCCGGAGTTAAATTTGTGGTTAATTGCTTAGAAGCATCTTAGAATATAATGCAAGAATTGCATCCCTGTTCTTGAGAGATGGCTTGGTCTAAGGTTTTCACTAATTATTAATTTCTAGTGTCAAAAACATCCTGACATGGTAGTGAAATTAAATGGATTGGGGCTTAAAACCCGCAGTTCTGGTTGAGGGTGACATCGTAAACGTCTACGAGTGTAGCTTGCGGTGGGAACTCTTGGGCAATTAGTGGAAAACATTTGTATTTGATTTATTAAAAGGTTTTCAATGCATTTGTTTTTTCGAAGTTCAACATGTATGTTCTTATTTAAGATTCCTTATTGTTTCAGATATGTCTATGTCTACTGTCGATCATATACTTGCTCTCAATCCTCTTACTGGTCCAAACTTTCCCGAATGGAGTTTTTGCATCAAACATGTCCTTTATCTGAAAAATCAAGCACATGTTCTTTACATAGATCCACTGCTGCGTTCCCATAGAGGGATATGCGAGCTTGAGCTTGAGTTCTATGATAGATGGGAGGATGCTGATGAGTTCGCTTTTTGGCTCATCACGGGTTCCCTGTCTAGAGGATTAAGGCACAAGTATGAGTATCTCGAGACGGCTGGAGAGCTCTGGAAGGAACTCTCGACAGCCTATGGGAACGTAGAGCGAACTATTAACTGTAAGCTTGTACACGATCTTGTGTGCAAGAAGATGGTTGAGGATAGTTCGGTGACTGAGCACATGATGTCTGTGGTTGATCTCATGAGACAGTTTACTGTGCGGGGTGGTAATATCAGTGCGCAAGGTGAGATTGATATCATCCTCAATTCTCTTCCGGAATCCTATCATGACTTTAGGGTAGTTGCTGCTGCAAAGGGAGAGTATGCTCTGCATGAGCTACTTGAGGATCTTGTAGTGGAGCAGTCTACCATGCGAGCACGGATGCCTGTTCTGTCCGGTTCTAGCACTGGTTTGACAATCTCTAAGATTGGAGACGACGGTGCTGAGAGCAAGTTCAGGAAGGCAAACCATGATAGCAAGTCTAGGAAGGGGAAGAGAGTCAAGGTCACTCCTAAGAAGAACAAATGTGCTGGATGCGGAAAGGTGGATTGTCCGAATGCCAAGGGACAAGGTATGCCATTTGCATGTATAACTGTAAGCATGATTAGAGTTAGTTGTTGCTCTTCTAGAGCTGTAAGCACTGACTTGTTGATCATGTTGTTGTACTTTGCAGGGGACCGTGCCGACAAGGCTGGTGAGTGATGGCAACAAGATACCAAACTGGATGAAGGCAACGTTTTATGACGGAGCTTCATGGAGTTTTTCCTTTCCTCATATTTTGATGTTTTAAGTACATTTGAGAATTTATTTGTGGGCCGTGGTTTATCGGCAGGACAAATTTTATCAACCTTTTATGGATATTTGTTATTTATGATTTTATCATTGGCAATAACAATGTTATCCGTTGTGTTGATTTGTACTCTTTATGCTACTTCGATCAAAATATGTCCGCAAGTATTGCATGTAATTCATCCGTAATTAATAATCCTAGGAAGAGAAAACTTACTTCTTCTGATGAGGATCTTACATATCTCTGTCACTTGAGACTGGGTCACATCAGCTTGAAGCGGATTCAGAGACTTGCAGATGACGGTACATTGGACTTAGTCCGGGCTGTACCTTATCAAGTCTGCGAATCCTGCATCGAGGGCAAGATGCCAACTAGGCCTTTCAAGGCTAGTCAGTCTCGAGCAGAGGAAGTGTTGGAATTGATCCATTCTGACTTATGTGGACCGATGTCCACGCAGGCTCGTGGAGGGTACGAGTACTTCGTCACTTTCATTAACGATTACTCAAGGTACGAATATGTTTACCTGCTTCGCTACAAGTCTGAATGCTTTGAGAAATTCAAAGAGTTCAAGGCTGAGGTAGAAAAGAAGGTCGGGAAAACTATCAAGTCACTGCGATCTGACCGCGGTGGCGAATACCTCAGTAACGAGTTCCTGCAGTATTTGTCAGAAAATGGGATTAAATCCCAATGGACTGCACCGGGTACTCCCCAGCAAAACGGTGTAGCTGAAAGAAGAAATAGGACTCTTCTAGAGATGGTAAGGTCAATGATGAGTTATGCAAACTTACCAATTTCCTTTTGGGGCTACGAATTGGAGACAGTAGCTTACGTACTTAATGTGGTGCCTTCTAAATCAGTTCCTAAGACGCCTTCTGAGCTCTTCCTTGGTCTCAAACCTAGTTTGTGCAAGTTTAGAGTATGGGGCTGTCCGGCACACGTACTGTCAAAGGAACCTGATAAGTTAGAAAGCAGGTCAAAAGTAATGCTGTTCATAGGGTATCCCAGGCAAACGAAAGGTGGTTACTTTTACTGTCCTGAGAGTCAGAGAGTCGTTGTTAGCACCAACGCTAGATTCTTGGAGGACGAGTATGTGAGTAATCACAAGTCAAGGAGTGATATCGTTCTTCAAGAAATTGAGAACGAGAATGCAATTCCAAGGGAAGGGGAATGTGTAGATGTGGGTGCACCTGTGAGAGGTACATCACCACAGACACGTTCATCAGTGCAAGGTGCAGGACCACAAGTCACTGCACCTACTACTGACACGGCACCGATGCCCCGTCATAGTGGGAGAGTTATTTTCCAGCCGGAAAGGTACATGTTTGTGGGTTAGTCTTTGGACTTGAGCCCGGAAGACGGACATGAGGACTCTGACCCATTGACTTACGAAGAGACAGTGCAGGACAAGGATGTTGCCAAATGGTGTGTCGCCATGGATTCTGAAACTGAATCCATAACTGCTATGGATGTATATCAGAAAACTGATTTGCCGGATGGATTTAGGGCCATAGGGTGCAAATGGGTATACAAGAGAAAGAAAGGGGCGGATGGAAAGATTACGACTTTCAAGGCCAGGCTGGTGGCAAAGGGTTATAGTCAGAAAGAGGGCATTGACTATGACGAAACCTTTCACCCGTAGCCATGCTCAAATCCATCCGGATACTCCTTGCTATAGCTGCGCATATGGACCTCGAGATCTGGCAGATGGATGTCAAAACCGCTTTTCTAAACGGTTACCTTGAAGAAGGTAGAGACATCTATATGCAGTAAACCGAGGGTTACATAAGCAAGGGCGAAGAACATCTTGTCTGGAAGCTTAGGAAGTCCTTGTATGGACTTAAGCAAGCTTCAAGGTTGTGGAACTTACGTTTCAACGATGTGATTAAATCCTATGGATTTGCACAGTTGGAAAACGAAAGTTGTGTTTACCGACTTTGTGTCAGTGGGAGCGTGGTCTTCCTTGCACTATACGTTGATGACATACTCTTATTTGGAAACAATGAGGGAGTGATGTCCGAAATCAAGGTTTGGTTATCCAAACAGTTCCAAATGAAGGATCTGGGAGAAGCTGGCTACATTCTTGGGATTAAGGTCTTACGAGATCGTAAAAGAAGAATGTTGAGCTTATCTCAGGCATCCTACGTGGATACTGTGATAGTCCGGTTCAGCATGCAACTCGCCAAGAAAGGCTTGCTGCCTTTCCGACATGGCGTTCGTCTTTCTAGTGGGCAGTGTCCTCAGACACAGCGGTAGAAAGACGAAATGAGTCTTATACCATATGCTTCGGCTGTAGGTAGTCTCATGTATGCGATGCTGTGAACCAGGCCAGATATCTGTTATGTCGTTGGCATGGTAGCAAGATATCAGTCTAACCCTGGACAGGCGCACTGGACTGCTGTAAAGCATATCCTCAAGTATTTGAAAAGGACTAGGAATTTCTGCCTAGTTTATCAAAGTGAGGATTTGTGCCCTGTGGTTTATACAGACTCGGATTTCCAAGGGGACCAGGATGAGAAGAAATCAACCTCAGGATATGTGTTTACCCTGGGAGGTGGAGCTGTATCTTGGAGGAGCTCAAAGCAGAAATGCATTGCTGACTCCACCATGGAGGCGGAATATGTTGCCGCCTCCGACGCCTCGAAAGAGGGGGTGTGGCTCCGGAACTACCTTTAAGAGTTGGGCGTGATCCCGAGTTTGTCGAGGAGCATCACAATTTATTGTGATAACTCTGGTGCAGTGGCAAACTCAAAGGAACCGCGGTCTCACAGGGCAAGCAAACACATAGAGAGAAAGTACCATATCATACGAGAAATCGTATCGAGGGGCGATGTGCTGATTAAGAAGATTGACACTGCTGACAATCTTGCTGATCCGTTTACAAAGAGCTTGCCGCAGAAAGTTTACGAAAGACATATTCGTGAGCTGGGTCTGAGGTAGATGCCGACCACTGATAGTGGTTAAAGACAGCAGACTAGATAGACGGACTGTATACTCTGTAATAGCTTAGTTATGCTTTGAGTATAAGTGGGAGATTGATGGGTTTGTTTATACTGAAAGCATTTATTACAATGAGTATACAACGGTTTATTTCTCCTATCTGTTAACAATCGTACATGTATGAACAATGGTATCCTCTTGTCTCACCGATAGGGACGATCATACGGCGTGTTGTAGATCGCAGAAGACAGTATGATCACTTGACCTAGTGAGACATAAACCTTGATCACAGCCGAGACAGCGTATGAGGATACGTCCGTCCGGATGGCTGCGGCATTGTCGGAATAAGTAGTCTGTCTTGGTTACTTGACATGCTGGTACGCAGAGGTGGCGTATTGATGGACCGCAGTGAGATATATTCGTCTGTCTGACATCAGGGAATAAAAGATCTCGTTATATTGATTGAGTCCAAACCCTAACGAAGGTTCATGGGTTTGCACGGGTTGACTGTTGATTTGACTTGCCGTGGTGGAGAGCCTGAGTAACGTGCTCGTATATCCGCATCTTGGGTATTCCTTGAGGAGCTCAATAACATTCATCGTGCCAAAGTCCTGCAGGCTGATTAAGTTCAGGCACGAGTGATAAGGTTTGAGTGGTACTACTCAGGAATTATAAGATATTAATTAATTGTAGTTAGAGCTTGTCAGAGGCTCCGATTAATTAATGGATGTCCGGTAACCTTAAATATGGGAATTCTCAATTAATGCAGCCCGTTCTCATAACGTGGTAATAAAGGGGTAGGTCAGTATTAATTCTGTGGTGAAAAAGAATTAATATTAATTAATTAATTGTGTCCTGGTTTGTGGACATGAGAATTAATTAATTTATAGGCCCACTTTATTATTTGCATTAGGTCCCAGGTCTGGCCCAACAAGTGTGCTGAATTGAGCCCAAAATGGCCCACTAGGGTTTCCAACCCTAGGTCTATAAATAGACAGCTCTCTCTCATAAGTCATAACAGAGTTGAAAAACCCTAAACCTAAGAGAGAGAGTGGGCGCCGTTTTTGAGAAGAGAAAAGGTGGAGAATTTTCGAATTCTGGTCCTGCTCAAGTCGCAGATCTACGGAGTCCTCACCAGTAGTAGATCTGACCAGCACCGGGATACAGATCTGAAGATCTAATCTGGAGAACCACAGATTTCTTCTTTCCTTTTCTTTATTTTTTATTTTCTCTAGAAATTAGTTTTCTAATTTCTGTTTCCGCAGAGAAATCGGATTGCGTGGTTGAATTGGATTTTGGAATTCAAACGCAATAGATCGGTACAGACACTACTGAATTACGGTAATCTCTCAATCCACAATTATGCATTAAATTCATAGGAGCATGCTAGGGTTTTTGTGAATTTAATTATGGGCAATATCCATAGATCGATCCAGTTCAGTTTTGGTTTTGGTGATTCGGTTCACGTAAAAACCCTACACAAAGTTCTCTCCAACGTCCTATTTCTCCCTCATTTGAGATAATTTGATTTGTGCTTGTTCTTATTGTTGTTGGATTGATTGAGATTATGCTTGAGAGCTTGATGATGATGATGTTTGTTAGTTTTAGATTCATGTTTTGTTTTAGTTAGATAGATTGGAGATAGATTTTGTTAGTCAATACTTAAACTCAACGATAGAATTTGCTTAGATATAATAGCAACACAACACAAACTAGTATTCTAGCAAGCGAATGAAGAAGGTCCCAGATTTGACAAATTTTTATACTTGTATATGCTAGGAGTTTAAGTTATTGAATTTCTATTGCTATCAGTATGGTAACCTTTATACTGACTTCCCAAGGTCAGTATAGGTCATAGCCATAGTTAGTGAAACTAAGTTTCAAGCACGAACACTTCTCTTCAAATCTCGAGTGTTTTTTCGGTCGGTCTTCAACACCTAAATTTCCAGTTTATTAAAACACAAATAATCCTATACATGGATTAAATTTAAGACTCTAGAAACTTAGTACTAAAATAAGTTTTGACATATCAAAACATCAAATTAGGAGTGAAACTAAAACTTAGTTTCTAACACTTCTCTTCACGCATCTTCATTTCCAAACCAATAGTACTCACAAGAATGAATTGAACTATGTTCCTCTCGACCATCTTATCAACCGACTTTATTAATTCTATCTCCATCTTCCACTGCACTTGACTTTGATTTCGTATACCCAAAAATGGACTGTTAATGATAGTGAGCCTAGTCGAAACCTCGATCTCTTTATTTTTTTCAATAGGACTCTCCAAAGGTGTAGCAACTCTCATATCCTCTTCTTTGGTCTCTTAAATTGAAGCACTCATCTACTCGGATTCGGTTATCACCACCAATGTCTGGTCATTCTCTGATTGAAGTTGTTCCGATGAAACTTTAATAACTGTTTGAGGTTCTTTCCAACTAACTTGATTTTGACTTATATCTTTGTTATTAATCCTCTTTCTCTTTAATTGATCCTCAATATTGATGCCTACAAAGACCATGACAATCAAGTACTCATAAGGTTGTAGCTCATCTACTCTTTCTCGGATTTTCTAATTTAATCCACCCAAAAATCTTTCCATTGTTGCTTTTTATCCTCAATGATATTGGCTCGAATAATTGCTTTGTCCATCTCTTTGTAGTAGTCTTCTACGCTTTTAGACACTTGTCTCAAATCCTGCAACTTGTAACATAATTGTCGATAGTAGTAATAAGGTACAAAATGTTTTCTCATTAATATCTTCATCTCTTCCCAAGTCATGATAGGCCGTTCTCGATTCTTCTTCTTGTTAATCATCAATTGATCCCACCAAGTAAGTGCATAATCAGAAAGCCCCATAGTTGCCAACTTGCCTTTCTCACGTCAATCAAATGTAAGCTCAATATTCCTCTCCTAATTAAGATGTAACTCAGGATCATATTCTCCTTGAAATGATGGAATGTTCATCTTGATAATTGCCCAAGTTGTTATCAAATGATAGTGTTTTTTTTTTGCTATTCATAAATTTTACTATATGACTCTAAGACTCTATATGGATGGATATATATATATGAATGAATATGGATGGCATATATAAATATGAAAGTACATGGATGTAGAATATCTAGATATAGATAGATATCAATAATTATTGCTGAGATAGATATGAATATGAATATATATGGATAAAATAGATATGATTAGAAATGGATAGGAAAATATATGAGGAAAGATTTCAACAAGGTAATTACCAAATTACTTGGTAATCAAGAAGGAAAAATATGGATAAGAAAATATATGATTAGGAAATACTAGAATAGATATGGTATGATATTAATAATTCAAATCTCCCTTCAATATTTGTTTTACTTACCCAAAATACGAATGAAAATCTAAAGATGAGACTCAATCACAAACAAGGCATAAAATTAAAGAGGACACGAACAAGACATGAAATCAAAGAAGACACGAATTTTTTTTTAATTTTGACACACAAAATAAAACAAGACACATAATCGAACTAAAAAGAAAAGGAAAAGTAAGACACAATGTTGGTCCCGAATTTCAGAGTTTAAACTTGTTTCACAGCGAAATATTTTAATGATAGACTTGCACTTATCGAAACTGAGTGTCAGTCTCAATTTGGTTTGTAAAAAGCTCAATTTGTGTCTTAAGTCCGAATATATGTTAAGTCAGTTTTAGTTTATACTTCAACACTTGAGTGTTGAGTTTTAAAAGACGTAAACTTATAATAGAAAGTAGTAAATGGACAAAAAGATTTATAGTGGTTCGAACACCTAAAGGTCCTACGTCCACTCTTTAGACACAAGTCTGGAAATCCACTAAGTGATAGAAAATACAGAGTGCTCCCACGATCTATCTCTTGATGAATGATGCCTCGTCTTTTAGTCCACAAGCTCACTCACCCGGTCCTATGTCCTTTTTGCACATCGCAGCTCCTCAGAGTGTGGGTACACCACGTAGCCTCCTCATCACCGTAATGGGGTCTTTAAAGTTCACCCTGGAACTGTCAGCTTGGCGGCTAGAACACCCGTCAGAGTCAAAGTACAGATTGTACTTGACAGTTGTGTTCTTTCTTAGAGAGAAAGAATAGCAGGAGTAACTCAAGAACTAGAAGTTCTGAGTCTCGTGTTCACGAATGTGACACACAGAAAAGCTTTAGAAAGCCTCGAACAGTTAAGTCGGAAGTTCGACAGAGTTTCAAATCTTTGAAAATTTGGAAGAATTCTTGGTATGGATCTCTTGGAGTCCTTGGATATTTATAGGCGAAGTTCCAGATATTTGAACTTTGGAGTCGTTAGACACATCGGATGTTCGACCAATCAGATGTTTCTATCCTCTGCACATTCGACAGTAGGTGTAGGTGCTTTTCCATAAATCCTGCACATGCTCTCGCTTTTTCTGACTTGGACAATGACTATTTACCTTTTTGTCAGTACGACAGTTTGATCAGTTCGAGGAATCCAGACTGATCAGTTCGAGGAATCTTAGACTGAAGTCTTAGTTTGCAGACTTCAAGGAATATCCAATCTTTTAAGTTTGATCTTGTCAGCATCATTCCTCAGACAATTCTCTTTGTCTTTATGCGCAGGGAATGGAACTAAGATTCCATGCTGAAAGTGTCAGGCTAACAAGTCTATGCTGGTTGATGTCATCATTCAGTCTGAACATCGATCCCCAAACTGGCAAGTTTAATATTTGAGACTGGTAAGCTCCAGACTGGTCAGTCCCAGACTGATCAGTTCCATTTGTTGTAGTCCCAAACTCGTCAGTTCCTATAAGACCTAGACTGATCAGTTCCATATTGAGCTTCAGTCTGTTTGAGTCTTTTGTGCGTCATAGATTGATTCATCAGTATGTTCTTCGACCAGCTTCAATTACAACTCGAATAAAAAGACCTTACAAGACTTTTACATTGAAAAATGAAATTGAAGCTAATCTAGAGACTTAGTCTGGTTGGACTCAGATCATTTGACACACCAAAACTATATAAATAAGGAAATTCTAACATCAAATTTCCCAACACACAACCTGGCTCTGATACCAAAATAATACGATTCTCGCCGGAAGGTTAAGATCGTAGTCCGTGAACTCGATTGATAGGATGGAATGCACGCGGAAACAAAATAAAAAAGATACGATGACAAATCTAACACATTTAAAGTCGACCCTTAGAGAACCGCAGGCAAAGACGAAATGAACCCCTACGACCCAATGAGCAACTCGCCTCAACAACGATGGATATAGTGAATACGCCACAAACGGATGTGAAAGTCGGTTGATAAGTCAATTCTGAATCTCAAGGTAAACCATAGAAATTCATGAGTTTTCAGAATCGGAGAAATAACTCACAAAATTATTATTGAACTGAAAGCTGAATAAATTAGTCCATAACAAGGCCTATATATAGGCAAACTCAAATCCTAATATGGAAATCAAATCTTAATTTCATAAGAAAATCAAATCCTAATCTGATAAGGAAATCAAATCCAAATCCTAATAAAATAAGGAAACAAAATATATCTAAAAGATAGGATTCAAAATTACTCAAATGACTAACTATCAAATCTTACCAAGACAAATCAAATCTTCTATCATATCTTCAACCAATCTTCTTGAAATATCTTGATAAATCTTGCCAACGAGATCTTTATCACCCAACTTAGTGATTTCCAGACTACAAGTTTGAAGAGAGGACGTGGTTTTGTCCGAACCTCTATAATCCTTTGTGTTATTTACTACTTTCTTTAAATCTCAGTGTTTGATTTAAAATTAACACCTCAAGTGTTGGAGTATACCTGAATACGCTAAGTAATCTACCTGCTCACTAACTAATCAGTTTCTTGTACCTGAGTTGGTGCCAGAATCACCAGCTTTGAGAAGTGCAAACTTTTTAAATATTTCGCTGCTTTTTATATCACTCTGATTTGAGACCAACAGAATTTCTCCCAACCTTTTTATGTTAGGGAACTATACAATTTGATAAATCAGGGCAAATTACCCGATCTTTTCATCTTATGAAATTTTACCCTCATGTTTACTTTTATTAGTTAAAAACACTATTAAATCTTCCATTAGTAAGGTATTTTTAAATAATAAACATAAACACTAGAATAAAATTCCAAAAAAATAAAATGTTAGGGTAAATTTGCCTAATTTATCAAACATTATGGTATATTTCCCTAATAAAAACAATTGTTGCTAAAATTATTCACTTCATAATTCATCCTCTAATATTATTCACTTTATAATTAATGAACTAAATAGTTCATTAATAACCAATTAATACAACAAATATTACCATTACTTTGATATTGATATGGATAATATGTATGTATCCTGAATTTAATATTATTACAAACACTTACTTCGTAATACTTATAATACAATTAAATAGACTATATTATTTATGCCAAAATTTAATTTGCTACATTATTAAACACCCCAGATAATTAAATACAAACTGCCGTTGAAGATACGAATATTTAAGTAGGGTCTATAAATAATTTAATGTGCCTCAATTTAATAGATTGATTTTAACCATATTATTTCACTCTCTTTACAAAATAAATTAATGAACATGTACGTAATAAAACAATACTTTATAATACCAATAAATGGACCTACCTTCGTGACTCTAAATGATTTATTTATAATGGTTATAAATGAATTTAATGCTAATTAATGGTATAACAA
This sequence comes from Plectranthus barbatus, assembly GCA_026898455.1. NCBI lineage: Eukaryota > Viridiplantae > Streptophyta > Magnoliopsida > Lamiales > Lamiaceae > Plectranthus > Plectranthus barbatus. The sequence continues at coordinate 5,525 of JAPKLW010000385.1, read as the reverse complement.
TTATTGAGATCAATTACTGCAAAATAACTTAGTCAAACCTGTTGTTTAATGATTCATCGTTTAATCAGCTTCTAATCCTTGCTAGGGTTAGCTAATTAAGAAATAGTCAGTTCGTGATATAATGTTTGTTGCATTTAATTAATGAACAATTATTTTGTATGTATTAGATTCCAAATTGTATATGTCCAATACAATATTTTTTTAAAAACTGATAATCTTACGTAGTGTTTTTTCTCTCTCTTGAGATTTGGGTGTATTGGAGGGACTATTCCTTCTTATATTTGAATTAATTCATGACTAATTAATTATATACAACACGTTTAACAATAATGTTCCGAGATTGAGAACTATTAGGTTGTTCATTTATAATAAGCTCGAAACTGGACCAACTAACTAATTGACTTGCTTGTCAACATAGACTTTATTTATCACCTCATATCTAATCTATACAATCATATTGATATATATAGAGACAAAAAATTAGATAAGGTGTTAAAAATAACGATGATTCCGAAATCAGAGTAAGTAATATACATCGAAGGTAAATATGAGTTCACTTGTTCTCATAAACTGACTGTAACTCAGTTCAATGTTTCTGAAAAGTGTTAAGCTTAGGCCTAACGCTCTTCAAGTAAGTTTCACAGAATATACACTTCAATACTTGGACAAGTATTGAAGGTTTAAAAGTCAAATTTGAAAAAATTAATAAAGGCAGAAACTAAAATGAAAGCAGTAAAGAACGCAAGATATTTTATAATGGTTCTGATCTAAAAATCCTACGTCCACTCTTCAGACACTTGGTCTGGAAAATCACTAAGAATGATACAAGTCTCCTTATGATCTATGCACAGCCCTTCGGCGCTCCATCCTTCGGTCTGCTGTGGTCACTCGCCTAGGAACTCCTTGTAAGCTTAATCTTCAGGTTGAAGTGAGGCCGACATCCCGCAACCTTCTTTCCGGTGGTTGGATGTTTACTGTTCTTCCCGGAACTCCTTGTAAGCTTAATCTTCAGGTTGAAGTGAGGCCGACACCCCGCAACCTTCTTTCCGGTGGTTGGATGTTTACTGTTCTTCCCAGAACTCAGGTGGTTGGCAAAAGCCCGTGAGAATCAAAATCTCAGAGTATGAGACAGTCTGCTGTGAATATATCTTAGAAAGATATATTCACCAAAGATTAGCTTAAGCTATAAAGCTTCAGTCTCGTGCTAGGAGAGAGTAGCACGGAGAGACACCTTGAGTCAGGAACTCAAGTCTCGTGTATGGAAACGCAGAAACTCAGAGAGTTTGAGTGGTGATTTGAGCAGAGTGTCAACTTAGTTGTAAATCGATATATGTTCTTTGTTGTGCGTAGTTCGTAACCTTTTAAGGTTGAAGTGCAAACCTATTTATAGAGGAATCCTTGTGCATTTTAAATTTCTGCGCGTGAGACACATTAATCCAGTCGTTAGACACATGAAGAATGTCGTCCAATCATAGCCCATACTATAGGTCTGCTTTGCTATGATTTGCTCTGTTGTGTCAGTGTATTTTTTACTAACTTATTTCAAACTAAGTTTCAGTCTGAGGAATCCAAGTTTGGATATACTCGTACTGACTTTTACTTAAGCAAAGATATGCCGAAGTCTGACTTGCTTGGTTGTCTTCGTGTATCTCGTGCTTACAAGGTAGAGGCTTTCATACTGACTTCCCATAGTCAGTATAGGCAGCCCCCATACTGACTTCCCATAGTCAGTTTGGCGAACCCTCATACTGACTTCTCATAAGTCAGTATGGTAACCCTCATATTGACTTCCCATAGTCAGTATGGTAAACGCTATACTGAGTACCCAAAACTCAGTATAGGTCTTGGCCTTTACTTGGTGAAAACCAAGTTTCACGCACGTACACTTCTTCAATTCTCGAGCATTTTCTATGCTCGGTCTTCAGCCACTAAGTTCTATTACAACTCGATTGATCCTACACAAGGATTACAATTTAGAACACTATATATCAACTGAAAAACTTACTAAAGTGAGTTTTGACATATCAAAACATTAAATTAAAGAGGAAACTAAAACGTAGTTCCTAAAAAATAAGATTTATGTGACATATGAATAAATTTAGATTTTTAGATAAATTGCATCAACATTTAAGATAAAGAAAAATATGAGTTAATAAAAAAAGGTACTCCCTCCGTCCCACTGATAACTCTTGAAAAAGAGTTATATTCTCTTTTATTTTAGTTCGTTTAGAGAGTCTTTCGTCTATGTTTACCCAAATAAGTGTTGTTTTTGTCTTGTATTTAGTTGTTCGAGTCCTTTCATGTTTAATTCGTGTTTTGGAGTAAATAACGTTGTTTTTGGAGGAATTGGAGTGAATTTGCCGTGCAGGAAATTGTCTTGTTTTCAAAGTCTATGCTGGAGCAAAAAGGAAAGCAGATGCTGTAGCACGTTGAGCTGAACCAGTCCCAGTCAACTTAGTCAAAGATGCGGGCATGACGTGGACAATGCCATTTTTGCTGATGTGGGAGTGCGAAAATAGATTTATTTCAGCCACTTTTTCAAGGACAATTTGGGGAATGTTACTAGAAAGGGAAACCTAGAGATTGGGGGAGGTATAAAAAGCCAAATCGTGGAGAGAGAAAGGGAGCCTCACCTTGGAAATTTCATCACACACGAGAGCTCCAGATTTTCAGAAAAAGGAAGGAAAGAAATCGAAGGAAAAGACGAGTTCTCAGCTGAAAAGGAGATTGGAAGAGAAGAATAGCTCACTATCCGAGCTCATTGCCGTGAGTCAAGAAGGGAGTGAGGAATCATTCCTCTTGAGGGGCAATTGAAGGGGGAGTTTATTCTTCTTCTCTTATTTCTTTAATTCTAGAATTGATTATGGATTTTGTGTTTCCAAACATGTATTTGGGTTTTCTTTGTGTAAATATGAGCTAAATTGGTAGGCCTTGGGCTATGGATGAAGCTTGCATGTTCTTACTTTAATATGTTACTTGGTTGTTAATGGTATGGAGTTTGAGCTTTTGAGGGTTTAATTCTTCTAATTGCAATTCTTGTGGAAGCTTGAATGTGTGATTTATGCTTAATCTTGGTTTGGAAGAATTAAGGTTATGAGTAGAAACCTCAATTGCTCCACAATGTGTTGCATAGGAATATGTAGATGTTGTGTTTGCTTGAATGCCTAAGAGAGCTGTGAATAGTGCTAGACTTAAGTTGAATTTGGGCATAGGAATATGTTAATTTAATCTAAGAAAGGCAACCTCATCTATTTTGGGAAATCTAGCTGGGAATTGTATTTTGGCTGCAAAATACTCTGTGCTGTAGCAACCATTGCAGCATGACCATTTACAGCAAGTTAGTCCATAGCCTAGGCCGTTGTCTCTTCGATTAAGAACTTGTTTAATCCGACCTGCTCGTTATTCCCCTGTTTCATCCATCCCCTGTTTTATGTTTATTGTTTATTTTCCATTTAAATCATGCCTAGGATAATTAAACAAATCAAATCATTTTCCCTCATCAATTAAACCGAGTTGAGTGTTTGTGCACCTTTACCCCTTCCCTGTGGATCGATACTCGGAGAATACTCCGTTTTATTATTACTTGTGACAGTGTGCACTTGCACTAGTGTGTTTCACGCACGTGAACAAGTTTTTGGCGCCGTTGCCGGGGAAGGCATTTAAGTTGTTGCTATTCAATTCGCTTGGTTTATTGATTTTATTTTCATTGCACTTAAAAAAAAAAAAAGAGAAGAAGAGTGATTTCGTCTTGTTGATTTTGTGCAGGTGTTCTGGTGCATGAGTTACGAATCTGCTCCAGAAATCCACCCATTTGATTCAGAGATCGAAAGAACATTTCGCCGGAACCGACGAAGGCAAAGAACACGAAGAAGAAATATGGCTGCTGCGGGTGAAGAGAATACTGGGGCTGCACGGGATGTGTTTATTACAGCTAATAAAACAGACCGTATTGTGGCTGATTATGCCAATGATGTGATCCAAAATAGGCGGCCAGTGTTGTTAAGCCTGAGATTGGAGCCCGACAATTTGAGCTAAAACCGGTGATGTTCCAAATGATGCACAACATCGGCCAGTTTGGGGGAAGGGCAACTGAAGATGTTGGTCCCGGTTTTTCAGAGTTTAAAACGTTACGCAGCGGAAATAATATTAAGTGTTTTCTTGCACGCTACTAGCACACAGCTGACAACTGGCAACAGGTCAGCTGGTGCTGGTGACTGAGTACGCAGCTGATACCTGGTCAGCTGGTGAATGAATACTTAGAATATTTAGCCAAGTTTGCACAGTTATATACCAGTTTCAGAATATACACCAGCACTTGAGTGCTGGGTTTTAAATCAGAATGTAATGCGGAAAACTGATAAATGACAAAAAGATTTATAGTGGTTCGATCAATCGATCTACGTCCACTCTCCAGTCGAAGCACTGGAAAATATCACTATGAGCAATCGGTTACAGGTTGCCTACGATCTATCTCTAGCTGGTGAATGCCTTGTCCACCAGTTCACTAGATCAACCGCTCCCGGTCCTGGTCTCCTCTTCAGCTCTCTTCTGCTGATGGAGTGCGAGCACGTCACTTCAACCTCCACAGCGACTTGGGTGTTTAGTTCTCCCAAGAACGTAAATCCTTTTGCGGCAAGGTTCGCCCGTAATAACTCAAGTGCTAGAATGCACAGGAGCTGATGTGAACTTCCTCGAAGAGAAAGAACACCAAATGAGATCTCTAAACTTACAAGCGTAAAGCTTGAAGTCTCGTGTTTGAATAAATCAACACACGGAAAGCTTTATGAAAAGCCTCGAAAGTACTTGCAGTAATTTCAGTTCTTTCGGTGGTTGAGCAGATGTATAGGATTATTCAATGGAGTCTCAGAGAGTTTGAATGTTGGTGGTTGCGACGTATTTATAGCCGCAGGAACCGATTCAAACTTTCTAGCCGTTTGGACACATCCGGAAAGGTGTCAGACCTCGGATGTCCTTCTGACGGCGGCAGGTATGTTTTTCCGGAAGGAACCATACTTTTGACCGCTTTATCTGACACAGATCTCTTTGTGTCAGAACGGCTCTTTAAGTCAGTCCGAGGAATAAGACTGGCGTCTTGTGACTGATAGACTTTAATTTATCCTTCCTTAAAGTCATCCTTTGTCAGTCGATTCCTCAGAGCATCTTCTTTTTGTCTCTACTACGCGGGGAGATAGAATCTGGAATTCTGCTGGTAACATCTGACTGGTAGATCGTACTGGTGATCTTGTGCTGGCAGTCTCTGCTGGTGACTTGCCCTTGCATCATCAAAGTCTACCAAATGTCTGGATGTTAACTTCTCGGAATCTCCCATGACTGGTGAAATCACCGCTGGTGAATAGTGTAAGGAACACGCATTCTGCTGGTAAGATTTGTCAGCCGCCTGCTGATGAAATCCTTCCCAACTGGTGAACAGTGCCAGTCATTAGCTCTTCTGATGCTGGTGAACAGTAGCCAGCCATAAGCTCTTCTCATGCTGGTGAACAGTGCCAGCATGAGTCTTTGTCAGT